>MU224910.1:5313083-5326348 GCA_018584345.1 Thuja plicata | reverse complement strand
AAGAATCTTCATCTGATTCAGATGGAGATATTGATCTTGAAAAAGAACTTCTTTGTTCTTTACAGGAACTTAAGAAGCACAAGAAATTGGTATCAGATTTTGAAAAAGAAAATAGAACTCTAAAAACCGATTTAGAAACAACAAATAAGGTTACAGAAAAGCAAAAACAAATCCTTGTTGAAAAAGACAAGGAACTTGTTATGTTGCAAAAATAGATTAAACAAGCTGAAAGTTCAAAGCAAAGGTTGAGTTATTTCAAAAGTTATTGTTTTAACTAAAATATTTTTGGTCATAAAGCATTCAACTATAAGATAAATAGACAAAAATATGATTTCAAGAATCTAATCAGGTGTTTTACGTGTTTTCATTATGGACACTTTGCCAATCAGTGTAAGCTTCATTTAAAATCAAAACAAGTATGGAAACCCATTGAAAAGTCTTTGATCATTGAAACAACTCTGTTTGTCCATAAACCAGCTTCTTGGGTTTTGGATAGCGGCTGTTCTCATCATATGACAGGCTGCAAAAGCAAGTTTAAGGATCTAGAAGAATTTGATGGTGGGTTTGTTCGGTTTGGTGATAACTCAGGTGCATATATCACTGGACGTGGTACAATGGTCCTTAATACAGATACACCTATTCATGATGTTTATTATGTAGAAGGACTAAAACACAATCTTCTGAGTGTTAGTCAAATTTGTGATAGTGGTTATTCAATTTCCTTCAATGCTAAAGGATGTTCTATTAAAAGTAAGAACAAAGTTGTTGCTAATGGTCTAAGAACAGGAGGAAATTTGTATAATCTAATTGATTCTACAGTAAAGGAATCTTCTTTGATTAATACTTGTCTTGTAAGTCAAGTAGAAGAGAATTGGTTATGGCATAAGCGACTGGGTCACCTAAATTTTGACAATCTTGCTAGGATAAGCAAAAATAAAAAGGCTAGAGGTTTACCTCTAATTAGAAAACCTGATAAAATTTGTGAAGAATGTGTTAAAGGTAAACAAACCAGAATTTCTTTCAAAACTAAGGAGCACATGTCTAATAGGCCTCTAAAAATTGTTCATACAGATTTATGTGGTCCTACAAAAACTCCATCTCTAAATGGTGAAAGATACTTCATGTTATTTGTAGATGACTATTCTAGGATGGTCTGGGTAACCTTCTTGAAACATAAATCTGAAGCTTTCTCGCGCTTCAAAATATTTAGGAAAATGGTAGAAAGAGAAATAGAGCTTAAGTTAAAATGCTTATGGTTTGACAGAGGTGGAGAATTCACCTCTCAAGAATTTGTCGAGTATTGTGAAAAACATGGTATCAAGAGGCAATTTTCAACTACTCGTACACCTCAGCAAAATGGTGTTGTTGAACGAAAAAAAATGATATTAAAGGAAATGGCTAGAACTATGTTGAATGAGGCAAAGTTACCTGATAAATTTTGGAAAGAAGTTGTTCATACAACTGTACATATTTTGAACAAAGCTCAAATCAGAGTAAGAACAACATATACTCCTTATGAATTGTGGTATGGAAAAACTGCTAATGTTAAGAATTTTAAAATATTTGGCTGTAAGTGTTTCATTAAGAAGGACAATGACTTGTTAGATAGTTTTAATTCAAGGTCCGATGAAGGTGTTTTTCTAGGGTATTCCACACAAGGTAAAGCTTTCAAATGTTTTAATACAAGGCTGAATAAAGTCATTGAAGCAATTAATGTCATATTTGATGAAAGTTCTTTATTATATAATGAAAATATAAGTTGTGTTGATGAAGAGTCTCTGAAAAGAAAAGAACATGTTCCTTGTGAACATAATATGCTTGGCAGTGATAATCAAGAACATTCTGATCATTTTGATCAAGAACAGTGTGTAGACTCTCAAGAGTCAAAAATTCCTTTGAAAACACCATCTAGAATCATAGCAAAAAGGCATCCTGAATCTCAGGTAATTGGGTCTATAGAAGGAGGAATACTAACTAGAAGAAAAACAAAACTGGATGAACATGCTCACATTGTAGAACATCTGTGTTTATTGTCAGATTTTGAGCCAAAAACTGTAACCAAAGCCTTGTCTGAACCTTGCTCGGTAAATGCTATGACATATGAAATAAATCAAATTGAGAAAAATCAGACTTGGGAACTTGTTCCTAGACCTGATAACAAGAACGTTATAGGTGGGAAATGGATTTTTAGAAATAAGCTAAATGAAGATGGCAAAGTAATAAGGAATAAAGCCAGATTTGTGTGTAAAGGTTATGCCCAACAGGAAGGTATTGATTTTGGCGAGAAATTTACACCAGTTGCAAGGTTAGAATCTATTAGAATTTTCCTTGCATATGCTAGTTATAAAAAATTCATTGTTTATCAAATGGATGTCAAAACTGCTTTTTTAAATGGATATCTTGATGAAGAAATATACATGGAACAACCAAAAGGTTTTAAGTCATCAGATAAGCCTGATTATGTATATCGTCTTAAAAATGCATTATATGGCTTAAAACAAGCTCCTCGAGCTTGGTATTCTAGACTTGATAAGCATCTTATAACAAATGGTTTTACATGAGGAAGTGCAGACAACACTTTGTATATTAAAAATGTTAATGGAGATATCCTAGCTGTGGAAGTTTATGTTGATGATATTATTTTTGGTTCAACTAATGATGCATTGTTAAAGCATTTTTCTGATATCTTGGCATCAGAATTTGAGATGTCTCTTTTAGGAGAGTTGACATTTTTTCTTTCTCTTCAAGTAACTCAGCTTAAACATAGTCTGTTTTTGTCACAATCAAAATATGCAAAAGAAATGTTAAAGAAGTTTAATATGGCAAATTGTAAGCTTGTTAGCACACCTATGGAAATAGGGTGCAAACTTACTAAAGATGATGATTCACCTTCAGTGGTTCAGACTTATTACAGGTCTATGATTGGTAATCTGTTATATCTTACTGCATCCAGACCAGATTTGATGCAAGCTGTTTGTCTTGTATCATGATTTCAATTTGCTCCAAAACAGTCACATCTTAATGCTGTTGTCTAGATTTTTAAGTACATCCAAGGTACTCTTGATTTTGGATTGTGGTATCCTCATATTGATGATTTCACTTTAATTGGCTATACTGATTTAGATTGGGGTGGTTCAGATGATAAAAAGAGCACCAGTGGTGCTGCATTTTTCTTAGGTCCTTGTTTGGTTGCCTGACATAGTAAGAAACAGGATTGTGTCACTTTGTCTACTTGTGAGTTTAATTATGTTGCAGCCACTACTTGCTGTACTTAGTTGATTTGGATGACATATCAATTATCTGATCTTGGTATTCAGGTTCCTAAACCTATCTCTATCATGTGTGATAATGTGAGTGCTATTAAGTTAAGCAAAAATCCTGTTATGCATTCCCGTACCAAACATGTGGCTATTAAACTTCATTTTTTGTGTGATCATGTGCTTGCAAATGAGTTTCAATTACTTTATGTTCCTACTCAAGCATAAGTGGCAGATGTTTTTACTAAAGCTCTTCCCCGAGCCTCTTTTGAACAGCTCCGCACTCAGTTGGGAGTTGTCTCTCTTTCTCTACTACACTGAGTTTTTCCCTTATGGGGAGTCTGGGAGGGTTACTGCTTCCTCTTCACAGTTTTTTTTTTCAAGCAGTATTTTGTGTCCTTGATGCAAAATGGGAGAGATATGTGGGTTTCACAGTGGGTATCAGGCATCATGTTTTATTGATCAGTGTTTTTTCATGGTTTGGTTTCATTCAGCATTCTTCATGGTTTGCTTCAGGTTTGGTTCATTCTTGGTTATCAGAGTTTCTGGTTCATTCTGGTTATCCGTGTTGGTTATCAGTGTTTCATACTTCTGTGGGTTTCCATACAGTGCAGATTTTTTAGATTTTTCCATTCAGCTCTTTCAGTAATAACTACATTCTGGTATTCAGATCTTTCAGTGATGTAGTTTGGTGTTCAACATTCTGATGATTCATTGCTTCTTTGATATATGATAGTTTGTATTTGTTTTGCCTCAAGGAAAAATGGGGGAGATTGTTAGATATTTGTCCTTGATGCATATGTTTTGACCAGCTGGCATTGCAGATTACGTGCGGTAACTAGAGGTTACTGTTGAGTTATGAGTATGTTTTTTAGTTGACTGTGGTTGTCAACATTTGTAATAATGCCACCATGTGTCATGTTAACATGGTGGACGTGAATCATTATAATTTTTGTTAAGTTATGATTCATTATCGTATTTGAGCTTTCACTTTGCATATTATTTTTGATCTTACCCTAAGCTGAGGGCATCACCATGGTTTTCTCAATGCTGGTTTAATGGCTCTACTTGGCATTTGGGATTATGGGTTTTCAGTATGTTATTCTGCTTCATGTGAGGAATCGATTCATACTTGTTTTGTAGTTTCTTGGAAGGTATTTTAGAACTGGTGAAGGTTTATGTGTTTTGCCCTGTGAGATTTTTGTTTACCATGTAATGTTTGTGCTTAACTCAGTGCTAATACATTTTGTATTGTTTTCTGTGGTTTGGTTCTCCGAGCACCATGCGTTCAATAGTTATTCACAGGCAGTGATTGGGTTCTTAGTCTCTTACTAGGGTATGCATTCTCAGGCAACGTATAAGGTATGCTTCTTCAAGTATGAAATCTCAGTGCATAGAACAAAAATAAAGATACTGTGACTTCTCTTCAGTATTATGTCAACTGAGATTTTTTATTGATTTGGAGACTTGGGTATTGGTTCTATGTTTTGATTCTTCGTAGTGTACATTTGGGAAGATGAAGATGAAGTTTCAGTCATTTGGGTTTTGATATATATTTGCGAACTTGGCTTCACATATTTTTCTAAAATCTCTCGCAGTCTTTGTTATTCATCAGATTCAGTTATTCAGTTACATCAGTTATGAAATAGATTTCTTTGAAAAGATGCATTCGTAACATATATTCAACTGTTAATATGAACAACTGTTTCTATTATCAGTTGAGTATCGGTTGGAATAGTTTTTCAGTTACAGTTGGAACTGTAAAATTAGTTTTGAATATCAGTTCTGAACTGTATTGTATTTTTTGAAAATCATATACTTCCTATTTTAAAAGGTGGAAGATGTTGTTTTGAAAGTGTGTGAAAAAGAAGAGAAAAAGAATTACTCTCAGAGATAAAAGTTGTATTGAGTGTTCTATTATATACAGTTTTGTATGTAAGGTGTATGTTGAATAAATGCATGCAATTACATATATAAACTGTGTGGTTTCAAGTCATTTGAAAAAGAAAGTGAAAGGCTATAAGCCAAGGAAAGCAGTAGGAGCTGCTATTGTATGAAAAGGGTATTTTGCAATAAAATTACAGGTTCAATAAGAGTGGTTTTTCTCCATGTGATAAAACCGTAAGGTTTTGAGGGTTTCCCACTTGGAAAAATTTTGTGTTGTCTTGTGATTTACATTCTGTTTCATTCATATCAATCTACAAAACTATATTGTATAGAGAATTGTAATCAGGTTTTATGCTTGATTAATTAAAGTTTATATAGTCCTGATTCACCCCCCCCTCTCAGAACTATCATTACTTCCAACATAGTATTCATATGTCTTCCAGTAAGGTTTTTTGATCCATTTCCTTTAGTTTTATGTTCTATCCTTTTGTACTTTTAGGTGAAAAGTATACAAAAAATCACAAATACCCCTATTATATGAGGGAGATGCACCACTGAAACACAAATGAAGATTATGGTTAAATCGTGATCCAATTGCAATCTCTCCAAGTGTTGGCATGATTGTCATTGCTCACAGGGTAAACATTGTCAGTTTGCAAGACAAATTTTGTAGTGAAAAATCTGTTTACCAATAGATTTTTGGCAACTCCTAGTGAATCGAATGAAATTATAGTGTGTTTTGTTCCTCAAAAATATTAAGGTACCTTCCCCGATATGAAGGTTGGTGACTCTATTTAAAGGTTTAAATTTAGAAGAATGGTTTGGTACTGTGTATGGGGAAATCTTCAATCTGTTGGGAGCAAGTGTAAACATGAAAACATTAGTGGGTTAGCACATATAAAGATCAAAGCATGCATAAACTTGAGAACAATAAGAAATACTCCATAACATCGGATTAAGCTAAAAAAAGTTGCACCCTATTCAAACTTGTTTGATTTTCTCATGAAAAGGATTATGGACGTGATCTCTCTCAAAAAAATAACATGGATTATCCCCAAGTGATTTCTTTCTTGATAGTGGATGAAGATTATAAATGCATCCAATGGATAATGAGAGAACTCAAGAACTAGCATGAAGAAGCTGGTCTCAAGCTTCGCATAATGAAGAAATAAGAATGCAAATATAGACTAGATTGATATGCAAGATTGAAACTAAGATTCATTAACCATTATCCTATCATGTGATAGCTATTGAATTAAGATAGAACTAAGATCATGAAGCATGAAAATAACTTTGAAATTATAGAGCTATTCTAGCACGATAACAATGCACAAACGAGAGATTATTTGCAAAGAGAAAGGCTTCCTATTTATAGATTTTTGGAGGGAAGGGAATGACTTAGATGAGGTGGCACCTACATAGGAGCCACATACGGGAAACATAGATGTAGAGGAGAGATGAATTTTGAGCATTTAATGCTTGAGGTGGCTCAAGGTTTCTCACCCATGTGTGAGAAACCTTAGGGAAATGTGTGGGGGACAAGAAGGTGGTTGCATTTAAGGAAGTTGGGTGGCTTTGTTGGGATGGGTTTCTCACACATTTGTGAGAAATCTATTAGGACTAAAAAGGTTAGGAATCACCTTTCAAGTGTGATTAGTGGATATTTAAGTGGGAAAGTAGGTTTAGCAAGTGGGATAGGTAGGAGTAGGGTAGGATTATAGGTTGGGTTTAGATTAACATTCAAATTAGATCTGAATAAATCATAGTTTAGAATAATTAGGAGTGTGAGGGAATTTTAATAAATATGAATTTATTAAAAAGGGGTTTTGTGAGGAAAATGTATTTAAGTTGAAATACATTGGGATAGTATTTAAATTACATTTAAATACCAAGAGGAGAAACTATTTAATTGACCAAATTAAATAGTTAGATGAATATAAATAATTTATTGATTATTTATAGGAGTTATTAATTTAGTTAATATTTAGACATCTACATTTTGCCCCTCTTTGATGTGGCACTGCAAGTGGCCTTGCGTCAAAGAAAATAAAATAAGTTGTCCCAAATTAAGTTAGGTGCCTAAGATTTGTTCCAAAGTGACGGTGGTGTGAGGTTGTGCCCCCTCGAGAAAATAATGCAACAAGAAAAACATTGTGGAATTTTCTCAAAAAAAGGATGCAAAATGGAAAGAGAGAGAGGCCTTTCCTAAAAGAAAAAATAAAATCATGAATATAATGCAGCCAACGAGACTTGGGGATTAAATTGTGTTAAAGTTGGAGAGAGCACCCTAGTTTGATATTGCAAGAGGAGGTATGCATCAGGTGTTAGAAAACATCGATGACATGGTTCCTTTGCATGGACTAGACTCCAGACAGAATAGGTAGATTTAGGAACATAGATGTAGATCATGAAAATATGATGGAACTAATGTTGTTACACTCAAAGGGAGACTGAGTACACCCAAGGCACTTTTAGGGACTTGATGGAAGTGTACAATGCCCTACTCCTAGGAGGCCATGCATTATCATAACCACATAAGCAGAAAAGATGCAGTAAAACACCAAAAAAAGATCACACTACAACTGACACATGTACCAATAGACACCAATCATGACACACCAGTATATAGAAGATCCAGGTGGCTATGAGGAGGTTTCGATTGACACAAAAAGATAAAATAAAAACAGGCCTCATAACCAAGTAGTCATTCATTCTAAATTTCTTTCCATGAACAGGATTGTGTGATGGAATATTTGATAAGATGATGTAGGGAGTATGCACCCTAATGGGCCAAGATTAGATTGTTTGTCAAAGTGGGTATTCGTTGGCAATAGCTATGGATAGAACAAGTAGCTAGGATAGTCGATCTCAAAACTGATTTTGTGAAAATCTCTTGGAGTCACTGTGTCTGTGGAAATCTTAGTGTGATGGGGTTATGCTCAGTGAATTGGGACAACAAGATGGTATGAATGAAAATGGGATGAGAGGATGTGAAACTTGGTTTGATAGGACGAGGGAGGATGGCGCACAATTTCAAAAAATACTTCATTGTGTGGATGAACATAAATGTGAATGCAAGGGGTGGGGGGATATGGATCAGCTTGAAAATAGGATTGTGAAAATTTTGCAACTTTTAGGTGTTTTATGAGATTTATGACTTGTTTGGGATTTTTGTGATTTTTTAATTTTTTTGGATTTTTTAATTTTCTATTGTACAAGGGAGGACGCACGGGAGATATTTATTACACTATTATATAATGAAAGGGTCTATAAAAAGCTCAAGAATTGGGATAGTAGAAGGACCATCAAGAGAAAGTGGCGGGAGAATGGGGCTTTAAGTATGGGTCAGGGGGATGGGAAGGTCATTTGTAACATTAACTGAGAAGAAAATAGAGCTCTGAGAGTACCAAATGGCTGAGGAGAGGCTTTGGAGGCAGCTTGGGGAGTGTGTTAGGATCTACAGACAATCGATAGAGTGGGTAGAGGCGGTATGTTTTGATACAGTAGCCTTGGATTTAATGTTTTTATGCATTTAATGCTTTTTGGGCAGGGTAGGTTGGCATTAAATAGGGGAAAATGGGTTTCAGTCTAGAGACGCTGGTTCATGAACTGACCTCTACAAAGATGCTGATATCTTGATCATTGTCTGTGCAAATGTAGGTCCAGAACCTACGTCCCTACAAATGTTGGGTGGGACATGGCTAAGCGGAGATGCTGACGCATGGGTCAATGTCTCCGCCTGAACCAATGTCTGCACCAAAATGGGTAGACACCAAGGGCACGGGGACACAAAGAAAACTAGATTAATCTGGGGGGCTAGGAAAGGTCCTAGGGGTATGATACTGCAATTAGGAAGGTTTGGGTAGAAGAATGAGGGATGAAAAAACTTTGTGTGCTTGCAGGAGCAGTTTACACCACTGGGGTCGCGGGAGTACTGGCCACCGACAATGGAGGTTGGAGACCAATTAACTGAGGTAGAGTAGGGGTTAGTTTCGACAGTAGGGATGGACAATGTGCACTAGTGGCCTAGGATATGGGCACACAATGGGATGATGAGAACGTCAGTGGAGAGGTGGCACAGTGACACAACCACATTCCACTTCCCTACTGGAAAGGCCACTATTACCTTGCTGGACGTATCTGGCAGATACTGCGAGTCCCGATCCAAGGATTAGTACCATAGTACCATTTGGGAGACTATGAGCACTACATGAAACTTGATTTAGAGAGACCAATAATGAGGATTCTTTGAGACAGGACATGGATGTTGTGGCAGTCGTCAGTGGATAGGAGACTGCGAAGGGTTGCATTATACCTGGTAGGTTTTGTGGGAGGGAGGATGTTGGCTGATCTTTTAGGTCATGGGCTTGGTATGGGATGGGATCAGGTACTAGAAGAGATTCTAAAGCTTGGGACTATCTTCTGCTAGAGATATGTGATGCTTGGGTAGCTATATCACGATCTACATATGTGTGCATACCACATAGTGTGTAACATGGGGACATGAGATACTTTTCTACTTGTATGGGCTTGGGAGCACATTATTGTGCTATGAATGCTACGTCTTCAAGATTCTTTCCCTCCATTTTAGTTGTATGCTTTTCGCTATAGGTTGCCTTTGTGCTACACTTTAGTAGGGAATACTAGATACTAGAGGAGGATGATTGATGAGATGCAGGTTTTTTGTTGGACTACATTCAGAGCCTGCAAGCCTTGGGGCTCGACATACTTGTAGAAAGGGATAAAGGATGAAAAAGAGGACCTATTATACCTCTCATTCATGCAGACATATTATTTTTTCTAGGGAGGATGATACACTAGATCAAGAGGTACATGCCCTCTTGGGTGATGAGATAGTTTGGCCTACAGCAGGGCGTGGTGGAAGAGGATGAGCTACATCCTCACGTGACTAGGGAGGTGGGGGATCGAGGTTGATACAAACATGCACTGAATGTGAGGATGAATTGGAGCACGCTAGCCCCAATGGCATGGGTCAGGAGATCAGACATAGATGATGCATGGATGACTACAGAGTATGCAGTGTGGTGGGCGAAACATACACCTGTTAGGTTGACAAGACCCGCATAGGTGGAAATACATGAGAAGCCTACAGGGGACATATAAATTGATGATGGTACTATAGTGGGGGATTCCCTGGAGTCATCATAAATAGGGGAGATAGAGGAGAGCCCCATCGACACAACTGAGGAGAGTGCAGGCTAGGAAAAAGGCACATGTTGGCGGCCCGCAGGGATAGGTACATGTACATGTACCATTAGCATATCCACCACTAGTAAAACCACCATAGGGATAGGGATCATAGGTACAAGCACCAACAGTATAGGTACCACAGGTGGTAGCAGCAGGTGGGCCATCACAGGAATCATATGATACTCTTGAGGCCAAGTTGCAGAGGGTTAGGGCACTTATGGAGATAGAGCGCTAGGATCACATGACTACACAGGTTGAGAGAGACAACCTATAGCCTAAGGAAGGATAGGTACAGGGACTAATGGAGGCTCAGAGGGCTTGGGAAGACAACATCGAGGCTATGTAATGCTCCACTAGGGAAGCCAGGAGAACTAACCTAAACATGCAACTAAGTTTACAAGATATTATTTTTTCTAAATGTTTACAAACAATAATGTTAACAATGCAGAAGAAACACAATGATATAAATGACATACACATAAATACAACTCAACAAAGGTTACAAATCTTGAGGGTTCCTTGACGTAGAATTACTTAAGAAAATTAATCTATGAAGAACAACTAGAAATAACTAATATAACGAATACATAAACTGAATCCAAAATAACCACATCATATAATAAGACCACATATACAACTGATACCCAGGGTATATAATGAATCGGCATCCACTGCAGAAGTTGCAAGATATGCACTAATACATAACAATACAATACATCCTTTGAAAGGATGTTAACCAATATACACATATGGTACAAATACACAACTCATGAAACTGAATAAGTCTCCAGAAGAATAAGAAGGTAGAACTGCAACAAGGATCATCCAATCATGAGGAAGAACCATCAGATCTCAATGGTAATAAGAATCACTACCACCTAACCTCGTGTAACCAAAGGTCCACTCCCATCGTGCTGAGGAAATAATAATAGGCCCACTCACACAAGTATACAACAAGAAGGAAACAAAGCTATACATGAAATCATAAAGAAAAGCATAGGAAGATCCTAGAAGCTATCTGAATCACAATAAGGAAATATACATAATACCAGAGGTAACCAACATGCATAGGATAACCTAAGCTGTATATAGGAAAGTGTTATCACATAAGTCAACACTTGAGTTACCCTAGTAGTCCTCCCTGGACCCTGGCCCCCAAGTGACTCTATGTGGCTTAGTAATCCTTTCGTGAAGACAAGGATCATAACTCCCATCCTATCCTGTAATAATACTCAAGGCATGGGTAGAGACTTAGACATCTTATTAATTCATTTTAAAACCCCTTTAATGTTTCATGTTTTCACTTATTAAGTAACTTGCCAATGAGTTACCCTAGTAGCCACTTAGGGTCCTAGCCCCCATTGAAAGCCACTTCCCCTATATACACTTAGCTAACCTACCTAGGCTCATAATAACATCATCAAGGTATAACATAAATCACAACACTACTTCCTGCCCATATAGGAACACACTGGTTCTCAATTAACCATAACAACTGAAAGTACTCTCACAAGATCACATAAGATAATTTAGACAGACCAAGTTGGGTAAGGATAATTGAACCAAAATCGACATCATAAGAAATATGCACTAGAAATAACACAAGATACCATGAAGAATCAAATCCCAAAACCTCTGGTTTTACATCCTAAAAGTTAGCTATTCCCAAAAGATACCCAAAATGATAGAATTTCATAACAGAAAAGAATACACAATTCATTTCAATCATCACCAAAAAATACATCATGACATGATAAATACATTTTCAAAAAGAACTAATAAAAAATCAATGATAAACCAATTTATAATAACCATTATGCAAATTTGTCTATCCAATAAAATTACTAACAAAATTATAATTAATTCAGTAATAAATTTTTTGCCTATTTTTCAGCAATCATAGGTCAATTTTTTGACTAGAAAAGGTAGATCAATCGATGAAAGGTGTTGGGAAAGTTTTTTTGTCAAAATTTTCCACGAATGACATGTTCATTGTAAATTCGATGACCAAAAGGTCAGAAAAAAAGGTGTTGTGAGAGATGTTGTGTGCGCCTTTCACCCTAAGCCCTTTCGTCATTTTTTTGACCTTTGTTACAGTAAGAAACAACGATAATCATATATAAATGATGAATTGATCAAAAATTTGTCATTGAAACATCGATGAAAGTTCATCGATCTATTCATCGTTTATATAGGATTCTTGTCATTTCTGACTGTAACAAAGCTAAAAAAATGACGAGATGTTTTATTTAAAAAAAATATATATATTTTCACAGTGTATACAAGGATGCTCTTTTATTAGTTTGATGAGTATGGAGAGTTGTGTATATTTTTCCATCACTTTAGGTGCCTGAGATTTAGGGTGTGATTATGGGAACATCTAGAAGAGTTGAGAGGCAAACCTTGAGGAAGTGCATGTTTATACGAGATATTTATGATGGTACAATTGGTTATCAGATTTGGTACTTCCTAGTATAGGTTAAGAGGTGATTTTTAGAGTTGGACTTTCATGGTGACATACACACAAGTTTTCATTAGTTTGAGGAGATGATTAGACATAGTTTGAGACTTGGAGTCGCATATGGGTAATTTTTGAGTGAATATACAATTTTAGTGATGATTATGGTGTCATGGTTATGTAGGTATGCTTATGTAATGACATGACATAATTATATTTGTTGTGGTTTGGCGGTGATATGGTTTGATGTTAAGAGGTTGTTTCTTGTCTCATTGATACTTATTTGGTTCTTGACTATGGTACTTGGATGTGGACATGTTTAGAAAATTATATTTGATGTTTGAGTCATTTAGTTTATAAGGTTTTTCTCTTTGATATCTCAATATGCAAATTACTGATGTGATGATGACTTTAGTGTTAGTAATAATTGAGAGGGGGGGGGGGGGGGGGAA
>MU224910.1:5292853-5313076 GCA_018584345.1 Thuja plicata | reverse complement strand
GGGGTGAATCAGTGGCCTCAAAAATTTATCCTTTAAGCTTTAATACACCAATTAATACACCTCAGATTATTAAGTCCCTACAAGATGTATGCCTTGAAATACTTGAAATAATTTACTGTCTGTCGGTTTACCTTGTCTATCCTTATTCTCCTTGATTACCGATAAGCAGTAAATCTCATTTACCAATACTCAGTAAATATGCAGAGTATACCAATCAATCCAGAAATGCATATGTGAAATGTAAAACAATAAAGTAATAAACCATACACACATAACACATGGATTTTAACGTAGAAACCTTGTTAAGGGAAAAAACCACTGGGATCGGTACCCCAAATTTTCACTCTTCTGAAGTGAGCTCTGTTAGGAGCCAACCCTGTTAAAGGTTACAAACACACTATTAAGTGTGACCTTGTTAGAGGATTTTTATACATAGGTTGTCACTTAGTATCTAGCATCTACGCTACCATCCTTGAATCAGCCTTTAGACTGTCAATAGGCTTTATGCTAATCTTACTACCATCTTTGAATCAGCCTCCTTCTTAGACTGTCAATAGGCTTTAAGTAAGACCGATGCTACTATCATGAATCAACCTTTTTGGTAATCTGTTAGGATATACCTCAATTATAGAAGACAGTTAAGTCCTGCTCTATTAAGAGACTTAATGCTTCAATGGTTAAACTGAAACACAATGACCTATTTCTAATGCAACTTTGAATTGCAGATATTCAGATCTATTTATGTACAATACCTCTCTGATCAATGTATCAATTCAAGTCCTTTGTACTTCACACTTTCTGCTCGGTGATGCTGTGCTTCACTGTTCGTCGGTGTCTACAGAATTCTTTAGCTCTCCCTTAGCTTGATTGATCAGGACTATATGAAGCTTAACCTTCACCAGTTTCTCTTCAACATCTTCTTTCAATTCACTCCCCCGTGTATCTGAGTGCATATGGAAATGAATTATGCTTGTCTCTTATATAGACATGATTTTCCTTGATTCTTGATTCTTGGCGTGAAAAACAATCCAACCAATTTGATTTACGACTTTAACTCCTGATTTATCTCATAGTTATCTTCTTGCCAACTGTATAAATCAATTGCTTAACTGTGGTTGAATAAAACAAATAAAACAAATAAAACAATCAGTTAAGTCTATCCTTAAGCTCTGCCAGCTAGATATTTTGTCATTTTTTTATTTCTCTATTCTGTCGGTCAATCCTGCAGTTCGTCGCCGGTGACAACTGCCAGTTCCATCAGTGTAACTTCAGTTAGCTTTGGAATCTCCATCCGTCGGGTATCATTGGATCTTTCTCATCGGGCAACTCTATTTTTAGCTCATCGGGCATCCTGTGATTCTGCTTTGTCGGGAAACACTATCTTCTACTCGTCGGACATCACTGTGACTTTTTCTCTTTCTTGATTGATGGTGTGCACTCTGTTGGTGTAGTCTGTCACTTAGTGGATACATGACTTTTATGCATTGCTGAAAGTATAACCTCTGTTCCATTGATTTTCTAAATTCTTTGGTATTATGTACATGACCATTAGATGATATCAAGTTGACATCAATGACAATACAAACCATTAACTGATTTAATGTTTTGCGTCATCTTCAACTTAACATTATCAAACATTCAATCAGTTACATGTCATCATTTAGATGTGTCATTGATTAGATCTTTGAGTTATTCATGTTGTGGGTTAGTTACCCATTAACTTACAATGGGATGAATCATATGTGGGTTGTCTCTTTCTACATGATTAATTCAGTGTTTGTGCAAACTTTGTTAGGTGGGATTTTTCATGGTCATTAGTATATTTCTATATTTTCTTTGAGATGAGAAGATTAATATGGTTTATATTACATGGCTAGTTGGTGTTGGTACTTAGAACATGATGGTATCCTCATGATATCTTGTTTATTCATTGGTTACACTTTTTAGTGGGATCTTTTGATAGTGATGAGTTGGTAGTGTATGATGCTTATTGATTAGTGGTTTATTAGCAGTTGTATCTTCTTAGATTGGAGCTTTAGTTTCACTTGGTGTTATTGAAAATTAAGTTGTGTGTGAGTAGACCTATAGGATATTCATTTAGGATATGGTTATCACAATGCCATGTGTAAATCAGTATCATAGTTCAATGTGAGTTGGTAGTGATGTGGTTTCAACTTTGGATAACGGTTGATATTCTTTAGTGTTACAAGTTTGTGGAGGAGTCCTTAGATCCTGCTAAAGAAGGGTCTTTCACATTTATGGGTTACTAATAGGATATATTTATATTCATTAGATTGGATAAATCTAAACTAATTCACCAATAATATATCATAACTATTAGTTATAGTAGGGCCGTGTCACCAATATGTAGTTGTCATTAGTGACTTAAAACATAATCTAGTAATCTTCATTATATTCCGTGAGGCAAAAATATTACTATTTGATTTGTAACACTTATAGGAGTTAATATTTCCTTTGGATTGTTGATATCTCAATGGCACTGAAGAAATTTTAGATCTATTATAATAATAAAAATATCAATACATTTATCAAACACAATACAATGAGTATTATATTATATTTTAAATAAATGGTAGGAACTGGATACGATAGAGTTCGCTTAACCCATCAAAGAATTTCATAGTTAGCCTAATGATTTTCTTTAAGAACTCTTTTTTATTTAATATTTTCCATGGTGATTAATGAAATTTTTGTTATTGCTTGAGATTCACCAATAATTTCTACAAAAAAATTGTGATTAAAAAATAATCGCCAATACAAATAGTTGCTTTTCCCAAAAAATTGAGAGACTCGCCAATAGAAATTAATTTTTTAAAAAACAAAATGAAATATTCACCAAGATTTTATATATTTTTCTAGAGGGAGGTTTCTTAAAGCTATCCCTACCTTCCATAGCCATTACATGAAATATTCTCAACCAAATAAGATTAAACAAGTGCTACAATTATTGGAAAATGGCACCATAACAAGAATCTCCAAGAAAAAAAGAAGCTATGGCAGGATTCACATATGCTAAAGGAGTTCAAAGATGAGATGGAAGCCTTTTATTCATGAAAGAAAATTTTGAGAGACAAGTGAATACAGTCTAATAGTATTTATCAAAATTAAAATTGTGGGAAAAGTAAAACAAACTAACAATAGATTATATATCTTATTTTAAGTTCATTTACATGTTACTTTAACACTATTTTAAAGTGAGAAACTTATATCAATTTCCAAAACATATAAAGGATACCCCTTTGTTTTTCTCTACCTACCACAATGTCTTCCAAGCATAGCTCTACCAAGACCTGACTAAACCACTTCCATAAGCGACCAAGAGATTTAAGAAACCATCTAGGAAAAGAATCCTAACTGATCAGCACAAAGATTCAGAGGCCCACATTAGGGACACCGTAACTTTGAAAAATTGCTAGGATATGTTTAGGATTTTCTTCCAGAAACCTCTTAAAGGTATATCTCTATGCAATGCATGGAAATATGACTTGGGAAATCTAATTGTACCAAATTGCCTTATAAGCCTTGAGCTGGTAAAGTGGGTATTCAAATTGTATGACCTTGTATACAGAAGTGTCACAAATGTTGTGAATAGGGATTTGATTCATAACATATTCCATTTGAACCCTAATACATCAAAAATGATAAATCTGCAAACCCTAGCCATTGAATATTACAAAGACAAAGTCATAGGATCGAGTGGTTGCCACACCATAGAATTAATAAAGACAAAAATGTTAAGAAGTTGGAGCCCATTGCAAACAATAAGCTTGGAAATACATGGACATATTTGAAGATTATTTATAAGGACTGCTATAAAGAATTATGTTAGGTTCTTGTAATTTTAACAAAACAGAAAATGCAAAAAGGGTTAATCATGTTGACCTCTAATATTCAACATCCCCAACTCAACAGACTATTGGATTAAGGGCGACTTCTAGCAAATAGATAGCACAATAATTGTGTAATTATTAAATATGGGTCTATTAAAACCTTCAGAAGGTACTCCTTATTATGTTGCATCTAACTACATGTGTTTTCAGGAGAATGGGAAGACGTTATTGGGTAAAGAATTAATCAAAAGAAATGCCCCTAGAAATTTGTGATCACCATTCATTTTTGAGCTATCAACCTTGATTAAATACATCCCTTACCCCAATGAATCTATTATTAGGACTTCTTTATTACTCACATATTGAAGAGTTTAGGGCACATAAGAATATGATTGTCTAAGGAGTTCTAGGAATTCCTCAGGTAACAAGCACTTAAAAGAAAGTACAAATATTGGCCACAATTGGGGAGACCGGTTTATATAGGATAACTATATTTTTTATTCAGGTCCTTGAAACCACAATTTCCCTCACACCTTATCGAAGTCAGTACTTGATACAATTGCATGTTTGAATTAAGTGCATTTAAGATACCATATCCATTGTAAGGGAATAGTGATTGCCTTCCACTTAGCAATGTGACATGGGACACAAAATTCCTCACCTTCTCAATAAATCAATTTTTGAGGGATCAAAACACTCCCAAAATGTGGATGCATGATCTAAGATGGATTGACATAGACATTCATGAGGACAGTATGTCATTAAAGTCAAATTAAAGTAAATAATTGCTAGAATGGTGTTGAACAACTAGTTGCTTGCTAGTAACTATAGACCATTCACTAGAAATTCCATGCCCAAATGGTCAAATGGGAACTTAAAACTTGATACAAATATGTACTGCATGGAAAGAAAATATCCTTAAAGTGAGTGCTGTCATGATGAGTTTTTGAGTCACTTGCAGTGAGAAAGGATAAGGAAACTACACAAATCCCTCTTAATGCAGGCCATCCTAGTGTTAAGGCTATAACTCCACTTGATGTTGGAAGGACTTGAAGTTTGATAGAGAGAAATTAGAAAACCAATGTTTTCCTTCTTCATTGGAAGAAATCCATTTGAAAATTCAAATTTCTCCTAGACCTTGACCAAAAGAATCTGCTTAGAAACCAACAAAAACAAACCTGCGATCAGTGGAAATTCAACCCCAATTTGCAGAGATATTGTTATGGTATTTTTCTCAAAAATACAAGAAGCTTAAGGAGAAAATGGCACCCCCTACAATGAGGAAGTGAGCACATGAATCTAAAATGGTCATCAGAACAAATGGGAAGAAGTACATTGACTATTATAATGTTAATAAATACATATTCTTCTACAACTGAGGGCCTATTAGATAGTCCTAGAAATTGAAGCTGAGAATAAGGGCTTTATAACAATATTCCCAAGGATATGTTCTCAAGGTGTAGGTACATGTCTAGGACATTTTGGAGATATAAGTTAAGAAATGGGACGTCCCCCTAACCCCATTTATTATCATATTTTGTAGGACATCCCCACTGAAACAATGTCTCCCATGTCTACAGCTGTCAAAGTAGAATTTGGGGCACTCTGTGGATATGATCAACATTGCCCACAAAATAGGCTCAATAAAGTGCAACATGAATGGAGTAGAAAGATGGGAAGCACACAATTTTTACTGTTGTTATTTAAGCCAAAGAATTTTGTGGCTTACAACTGTTCAAATTTACCTTAAATTAATAGACTATTTCAATGAAATTTTTTTGGATATGGAAGGCATTGAGGCTACTCAAAGAATTCAACTAGCTAAGATGAATACTTTAAAACTCTGTCTCTATAGTGTGTTACTTCACAAGAAAGTATATATGTGCCTACTATTTGTGGTCAGGTATGAAAAAGAGATATTAATGCAATTGGCAGTGGAGGATTTAAAAAATGTCCAATTAACTTACCTATCTTGATCTTTTTGGAGTGTAACTAAACTTATCAGCCCAACATAAGTAACTATTATTCTTAAATTCATTTCAAATTGCAAGACAAAGCATTTTTTTCTAGTTCCAATCTCTGATCTGAGTTTTATTGTTCAAAACTATCCCTAATAAAGATATAGTTATAGTCAATTATAATGTTCCATTGAGATATGAATGTAAATTGTAAAAAGGTAATTGTCATTGGTCTTATAATATTTTGATAAATTTTTTCAAACAGTTGGTATGGGTAAGAAAGGAGGTTGGAGCATCTTTGGTATTGTTTGGCATTGTAGGAACATGACTGTCATGTTAGAGGTCTGATAAGATAAGAAAGTCCCCATGTTTCAAATGGACTGGTGAGTATATGTCATGTCAACAATAGTAGGAAACCTTTGATTTTAATTTTTTGTATGCACCTTGAACCATGAATGTTGAAAAGAGGTAAGATGCTACTGGTAAATGACAAAAGGCAAAGGTGTTGTCAGATAATCCATAGTACTAACTGATAACCTGAAACAATATATGCCAATGTTTTGGTTGGGGTACAAGGAGGCCTTATCCTCATTAAATCTATCTTGAATGAGTGCTTGTTCTATGTTACAAACTAAGAGTTCCGCCCACATTGTGATCAGACAATGAGATAGGAAGTTGAGAGCCTAAGAGCAAGTTTGAATCAGAATAAGGGTAGACATTAAGAATGAAATGTGTTTTGAATGGGTGGAGGTGAATAAGTGATAGTTTCTTTGGTACGATGACTGTAAGACAATATATTTCCATGGGCTTTGGGATAGCTTGTGGTCCTTGGATTTTAGTACAATCATATTTTAGTGGACCTTAAAACTAATTTTGTATCAAAATGTATACAGAGAGTTGCTTCATTTTCTAGGATGTTGAAGGGTGTAAGGTTTTTGTGTTGTTTTTTCTTGGAAGGTGGTTGTGATCTATGAATTTTAGAGGTTTATTCCCATTTGAGTTGGTTTGGGAAGTGGAAAGTGTAGTGAGAGGCTTTGGCACGAGTTTTTGGTTGGAGTTAACATTAAGGGAGACCAAATGCTTTGTGAAATCTAGGATGATGGTAGGCCTTTTGAAATATACCTTTTTATTATGATTTGATGAGGAGCCCATTTGACAATAATGGAGAATGGTCAAGTTGGAGATTTAATCATGTTAGATGCCTCATTTCTATGAACAAGAACCTTGAATGGAACTTGGGCCAGTTAGTACCCTCGGTATTTGTATTGGTGTTGGATGCTCTGCATCATCTGCATAAATAATCATTGAAAAATTATTCAACTCCTTCAATCAATATAAAAGGAATTTAGACACATTTTCAATGCTGAAAGTCAATTTTTTTTGCTGCTATTGATTCAGCTGGACATTTGCAAGGCAAGGCAAGCAGACTATCATGTTTGAATATGTAGTAAGAGGGAGGTTGGATATTAGTGAATCTCATAAGGGCCATAAAATCTCTTCCACTACACAACATAAATTCAAAAATCTACTACTAATTGGCCTAAAAATAGTGACCAATGATGCTAAAGTATGGATCACATTGATGTGGAAAATAGAGATGAGTAGTGATTACTCTCATTGAAGCCCATTGTCGATTTGAAGGATCTCCATGAATTTTTCTTTAATGAATCCATGAATTCTCTTTAAGCCATTGTCGCTGTTCTTCAAGAAGTGTTATGAATTTTCATAAAAAAATGTGATGATTTTCCTTAAGGTTTGATGTGGTTATTCAAGGATATATTTATACCATGAATGGGAAATTCATGAAAATTGGATAGGATTCAAAAGCATTTCCATGGGAATTGAAAAACCCTTTCTATTTTAATGGTCATATGTTTGATCTTGTCAAATCTTGTTATCCTTTGCAATCATCTGTTATGATTTGATATCAGGTTTTCCTATGATTTGTTTATATATTGATAGTAGCAATCAAAGAATGTTTGCTTCCTTTGGTATTTAAAATTTAGCACTGTAGAGCAAGTTGACAAATGATAATCCATGAAAAGGAAAAGGGTCAAGGGTGCCTAATGATAATGAAGGAATGTGTTAAAAAAAATGATCTTATATGAAGAAGTCTTCTTAAGAGTGAGAAAGTAGTAACATCAATTTTAGAAGAGTGTGGGAATAAATGGGAAATGACATCCAATATCAAACCAAAGTGAGAATATGAAAGAGTAGTTATATAATTGTTAAAATAGAGAATCTCATAGCATACTTACTCATGATAATAATAGAGAAATCAATAAATGGATTCAAATGTAGTATGATTCAAGTTTTGAAAAAGAATCTAATGTTAGTCAAATAGTCATAATAGTGAACTCAAAGATTTGTCTACAACAAAGAGAAAAGAGCATATTTCAAGGTGTAACAGTGGCATATGAAGATAAAATTGATCAACATTGTTATAAATTTTAGTTCAAAGAAAGAGACCACTTTCACATTCACAAGTAAGACCCCCCATTGTTGAAACTACCAAACAAGATAAAAGGATAAGAGACCATTCACATAGACATGTCACTTTCATGGAAAGAAGTACCACTCACCACTGTTATTAGGTAGAGAGGCAACATCCTTAGAGTTTGTTCAAGACAGTATGCATGATTTCAACATCCTCAGAGGTTGGTCAAGACAGTATGCATGTTTTCCCACAAGTTCGCATGATTTCAACCATTAAAAAGACATCAACAGAGATTCAAACAAAGCATAAAAAACATTCATTTCGAATAATATAAACACATTCAAGATTTTTTATATTAAATAAAATATAATATGTATAACCCTAGTAACTTACTCATCGCTTTCTGAGTACTCTTCTTGCAAAGATTGTAGAAGGGAAAACTACTAAATCCCCTTTGTAGTTTGTGTTGATGGAATTCCTCCTGAGAGATCAACCCAAACTTTTTAAGGGCTTCCTGTTACCCGTAAGACCTAGAAAGCGCCAAAATGAAGGATCTCAATGCAATCCATCAAATTTAGTTATGAAATCTCTTCCTTTTCCTCTGAAATTTTTCTTCCTCCCACCTTCCTCTACCTTTTCCTCTGAAAATTTTCTTCCTCCTGACTTCCTCTACCTCTTACCACGTAAATGAAAAGGCATCCATGTTTTTGTCTTTGGTTTTAATTAAAGATAATAATGATAATATACATTTTTATTTATAATAATTATTAGCAATTATACCTTGTGAAAATGCATCATGTTTTTGTCTTTAGTTTTAATTAAAGATAATAATGATAATATACATTTTTATTTATAATAATTATTAGCAATTACACCTTGGTGTGTAATGGGTAAGAGGCATGGAAGATTAATTAGAATAAATATTGGTTTTCTTTTTCATAACTTGATAGTTTTGAGCATACTAAATTAGTTGATTGATGTCTAGATATATATGTATTGAAAGAATTACTATGTAACAAGTTTACAAATTACTTATATCAAATAAATTCTTAGGAAAGTCATGGCCATGAAAGTGGGTTCAACTTGTTGTTTTGAAGAAATGATTCCTCTTCATTGAAAAATTCACATTTTAGTTTTCTTTGTTATGTTGCTAGTAAAATCCACGCAACATAGAGAGGGGAATATGAGAGAGAGAGAGAGAGAGTTTTGATCAACTAATATGTGTCAATAATCTAGATATGACGTGAAGCCTTCCTAAGGCCCATAAAACTTAATTGTTATAATGAAGTTTGTGTGTTAATTAAATTCTAAAATCAATTAACATTATATTTAGTTTTCTATCCAACAATAATAGTAAGTTTAATTTATTGTAATTTTTTTTTCCAAAAATATATGAAGTGAATTAAAAGATGTCACTAAGGTAGTGTCACCCCAGACAATAAAAATCATTTTATTTTTTAATTTAAAATTATTAAAATAATAATTTAAGTGTTAAAGAAAAAAAGTTAATTTCGTCTTTTAAAAATGTCTTAAATTTCTATTTTATGTAATAGTGTGATGTAGCATGTAAAAATCTATTCTATAAACATAAGGAATGGAAGACAACTACTCACAACAAAATGGTGATTTAATAAAAAACCACCTAAATGGTGTTGTGAATACTTGATGAACAATATGTTTAAGGTCTCTGAATTAATGTGTTAAACTCTCCAATCTATCATAACATGTACCTACACTACTTATACTAGAGATCTTTTACATTTTGGGCATGGGCACATATACAATGATTATCTCACCTAAATTTCAAAGCAGATGCAATTTGATGTAATGTTAAAATTTATAATTGTAGATGTTTGAAGATTTCCATACTTTTCAAATCATTTGTCAAAAATACCATGCAGAATGGTGTCATCAATTGTAGCATTTGGGTGTAGGTTGAAGAATAGTAAGGCATCCCATTTGTTGAGATTCATTGCATACAAAAAAGAGGTTTGAGAAGAAAAGAGAACATTGAGCGCATTTGATAAATGTATCTGAATATAACACTAGATTATAATGAAATTCAAACTTTTAGCGATAACACATGAATAGCCACACTTGGAACATTCTGACCATGAATAATCTTTTGGCTGGCTTGACCTCACCTGAAAATTAAACATATGTATCAAGAATATTTGAATAATGACATAACTATGAAAGTTCACCTTGGGATAGAAACAAAATAATGAAACATCTAAAATTATAGAGCACATAGAATATTTAATGTGAAATGCAACAATAATTCTATTGGCAAACATAATATTAGAGTACATAGAATAATGTTCGCACAATAAGTCTATTGGTTAACACACATTATTGGTGAAATTCAACTTCTAAGAATATAAGTATATGATATTATCAAATGTTAATGTGTAAAGGAGTATTAATCATTCATTTAGTCATTTTTATTATTAGGGTGACTAGTTATTTAGTCATTTATTTGGTCATTTTACCCGATGACCAAATTGGTCATTTATTTAGTCATTTTATCGGATGACCAAATTGGTCATTTATATTTGTGAATTGCAAAAAATGGGTAGAACATGATCCGTTTTAGTCATGTGACTAAAATTTTTAGTCACCTAGTCATTTATTGCCCAAATTCTACTAGTGTTAGAAAGGAGTATAAGTTTGAGAAAAAGAAACCTTTCCCCCGCCAAGGGTGAAGGAAAGAGAAAAGATAACATGTTGTATACCCTAAGTGATAAATATTTTATAATAGACATACATGTTCAAGAAAGGAAAAGGTTGTGAAGAAGGATGTAAATCTCTTGAAAGAGAAGATCCTCATGTAAAAAAATAAATCCATGCAAGAAAGGATATAATGTTATAAAAGAAACAAGTCAACAAAGGGATAATGGATCTTTTGGAAAGGAAAAGAAAATGAGGAAGGAGGATCAAGTATGCACACCTTCCATATTTTTAGGTAAGGGAACACTTGGAAAAGGAAAACACATTGTTCACCTCAAGTGAAAATTTCATAGACATGCAATTTCAAGAAAAGAAAGTTGTAAACAAGGATGTAAATCTCTTGAAAAAGAGAATAAATCCTCATGTAGAAACAAATAGTTCCATGCAAGAAAGGATATCATGTTATAAAAGACATTGCTCAAAAAAGGGAGAAATGGGTCCTTGGATAGATAGGAAATTGAAATAGTACATTTGACCCTCCCCCCACAAAGTGTAGATATGAGGAATAAGAAAGACTATTATGTTTCTCACAAAGTATAATTGCACCAAAAATTTCACCACCATGAATGATAATGAGCCCCCAAAGGATAGGCTAGAAATGTCACATAGTGAGGAGAACCATAATAGGAACTTAGATGTTATTTTGAATGATCAAGAAAAAGGTTTTATTCATTGTTACATGTCATTTAATCACACCACAATCAATGAATTCTTGAATTTTACACTTCAAATCATAATGTTCATTAGTCTGATGGCCACTAATTTGATGATTTATACAAATGGAAGGATTATATTTCTTGTGTTTGTTATTTTTCATTTCTTTTTCAAAGGAAGAGCAATTAAGTTGGCATTGAAAAGCTTTGAAAAATATTCTCTTGTTGTGATGGCAAAATAGGAGAAGAATTTATGTATTTATTGGATGAGAAGGGAGGTGAAGAATTTATGGATTTATTGGATGAGAAGGGAGGTTGGGAACCTAGAGATTTTTTTAACAAGTGTGATGTAGATTTCTCATGGGTCTCAATGCTTTATTGCACACATTCTATACTATGTCCATCATCAAAATTTGAAATATCAAAAAGATATGGGTCACTCATAGGTGGAATTGGATTAAAATTTATAGAGACCCATTAGATATCCATAAATATGTCAAAGTTATTTGAGTCTAAAATTCAAGGATTTTGTTTTACTATGGGAGGTGGGTTTATAATCTAATGTTCCCTGATCATCATCTTGAAGAGTTGATGGTGTGCTTGTTTTTATTGGATAAATAATTGAATGAGGAGATTGAACATGAATGGTATTGACTTGATTAGTATCTTGATTTTCTAAGGTTTCATTTATAGAAGGGAGGGCATCAAGGATATTATCCTCTTTTTCCAAGTATGTTCATGAATAGGAGAAACTTTAGGAGAGGTAATAACATCACTCATTAATACCTTATTTCTAGAGGGAATATTATTGAAATGGATATGAGGGGAAGTGTCATTAAGGTAATGGTCAATCATATCAACCTCTTCCAAAATATAGTCCTCTTTCAACAAGGTACTCTGATGGGGGAGGTGCATATCAAGAAAATAATAAACATAATTATCTTATAGTTCATCCCAAAGAGGGAGAGAACTGAGGAAAGTGTTAAATGTGTCTTTTTACATCAATATGTTATCACGAGGGAGAGTAACTTTGGGAGATGAATCATTCATAGGTTCATAAAGGGGGTTTTCATTGATCTTAAATCCTTAGATCATATTAAGAAACTTTTGGAAAAAGAGTGGTTTAGGAGGCATAGAGGAAGACTTCATATAGAAGAAATCAAGGGATTCATTCCAACATATCAAACTCATCACTACAAAATGACTTATAAAAGGAAGTAAACTGTATAAAAATAAATCTGACATGTTGTAATGCAATAAGCTAATATAACAAAACAAGGACTAATCTTAGAAAAGAGCCTATAATTTTCTAACATTGCAAATTATTTGGTCACATGAAATTTCCCACCTCATTTCTCTCTATGGGAATGTCTAAAGTTGATTGGTCTCAGTGGGTAGTACACCTAGATAAATGGCTTTCTCTTTCACACTAGCATTGAAAATATCATGCAACAATGTGTACTCGATGACAATGCCTTTTATATACATCATGCATGCTACATAGAACTATGTGGAGGAAAATTTTCTTCTCAGAGGACTGAACAAAATATTCTTACTATAGGTTACTATTGACCTACAATCCATAAGGATTGAAAATAATATGTGCATCATTATGACAATATGTAGTGTATGGGTCATCCCACATGCTCTAATGAGATGCCATTATGTCCATAGATATCCATAGATCCCTTTGAAAAATGGGGCCTTGACTTTGTGGGCCCAATTAATCCTCCATCTAGAAACTATTGGAATTGGCTTATGTTGGAGTTGTTTGCATTCATGTTTTGTCATTAATGACAACATATGTTCAATTGAACTCTCAGTCAGACTGGTTGTCTCAGGCACATGCAAGACTGACAGTCATGTACAGGAACTGTATAGACTATCAAAGGATGCAAGTATAGATATGTATAAAGGAGGAAGATGGGATCTTATATCAAAGGTCGGTTGAGTTTATGTTTCTATATCTTTGAGTTACATCAGTTTTGGTGAAGACTGTTTGCAGAACAATGACATAGAATTATGACAGTATTAGTCTCTGAGTTTTGTGGATAACTTGGGTGTGAGTACATTTCTTGTTATGCGAGCTTTGAGAATGTCAGGAGACATGTTGGGGAATTTTTTTATGATTCTTGGGTCGCAAGACTGTTGGTGATATTAGTTGTGGCATGTATTCTGAAGAAGACTTATTCGGGTCTGACTTCATAGATGTATAATTTATTATGGATAGCAAGCGTGGATTGAAGATCTTGGATTATATTTGATGATTTTTAATTGATGTTTACTTGTCCAAGGTACCGTGTGTATTTTAGCAAGGGGTTATTCAATTATTTGCACATTGGGGAAGTCTTAATTTAGCCGACCTAATTTCTTATTGTTTATGTTTCTATTTGTTTGAGTTACAACAGTTTTGGTGAAGACTATTTGTAGAACAGTGACAGATAATTATGACATTATTAGTCTCTAAGTTTTGTGGATAACTTGGGTGTGAGCATGTTTCATTTTATGCGAGCTTGGAGAATGTCAGGAGACATGTTGAGGAATATTTTTATGATTCTTGGGTCGCAAGAATCTTGGTGATGTTATTTGTGGCGTGTGTTCTCAAAAAGACCTATTTGGGGTTGACTTCATAGATGTAGTGTGTATTATGGATAACGAGCATGGATTATGGATTTTGGATTATATTTGATGATTTTTAATTGATGTTTACTTGTTCAAGGTACCATTTTTATTTTAGAAAGGGTTTATTTAATTATTTGTGCATTGGGAAAGTCTTAATTGGATGACCTAATTTCTTATTGTAAACTTGTATAAAGGAGAGTTGTTTTCTTGATTAGGAGTGTGGACAGTGGTGTGTGAAAGATGTGAGATTGTGTTTGAGAAGTCTGCTAGATGTAGAGTTGAGATAATAATTGATGAACTTCATTGGAAATGTTTAAGAAAAGTTTTTTCTATCACTCAGTTCACTGGATATTATATCTTTGTATATCTGTATCTCAGACAGTGAGTCCTGAATGTAGATTTAACCTTATTTAGGAAGTGAGCCTAGGCAATGAGCCTGTTGTTTCTTTTGACTCCTAATAGGGTTTTTCCTTTAATGGGGACTATTTACTACATGTAATAATCATCTCCTAATAGGAATACTATACTTTCAGTGCATTATTTATGGGTGCTAATTCCCACCGAGGTTTTTCCCTTAACAGAGTTTCCTCGACAACAATTGGTTATGTTACGGTGTTGGTATTATTGTGTTTAATATTACATTTATCATTTGGTTTTTTAAGTTAAATTTTATGGCATACAACTAATTCCCTCCCCCCCCAATTGTATTCAAGATCTATTATTGCTAACAATTGGTATCAGAGCTACTAGTCCTTTGAGAGAAATATTAACAATTTGAGGTGATCCTAAAGATGGTATTCTATAGGAAGGAAAGTCCAAAGTTTGATCCTGAAAAAATTTGACAGTTGGAAGAACAAGATGAGAACTCATCGTTTGTGTTTAGAAATTGAATACTAGATGATTACAAATAAAGATGAGTAGGTCAAGCTTGAAGATGAATTACAAAATGCTACTAAAGATGAAAATAAGTTTTTTTCCTGTAACATGGTTGCAAGAGAAGCACTGATTATTGTGCTCTCTGAAGGTGAATTCATAGAGGTTAAATATTTGGATTCTGCACATAAAATTTGGTCAAGATTAGAGGCACTATATGAAGGAGATAAGTTTACTAAGAAGGTGAAGTTACAAAACTAGAAGACAAAGATGGAAATCCTGAAAATGAGAGATGATGAGAATGTTAGAGCATATGTACAGAGGGCTACTAAGGTGGTTATATGTATTATAAACTATGGAGGCACCTACAGTGAAGAAGAAGTGATCACAATATTCTTATATCTTTGACACCTGTTTACAAAACTAAAGTGAAAGTGATAGAGGAGAGCATACCTTTGATAGAGAAATTCAACAGAGATATGTTGATTGTTAAATTAACTACCTTTGAGGTAGTAGAGCTGGGAGATTCATTACCTAAGGCTGAATCAACATTCAATGATACCATGCATAATAACAAAAAGACTTTATCAGGTCTTGAGAGAACTAACATAAGTGACTTGCATGAAGAGCTTAGTGAATATTCTAATGATTGGGAAAAGATATAGGAATAAGAGAGGATGTTAGATGAAATTGTGGCCCTAATCAAAAGAAGAGAAAAGAGAGGTAAGGGTAAGTTTTAAGGAAAGTTACCTTTGAAATTTTTTCATGCAATAAGATATGTCATTTTGCATCTAGATGTCCTACAAGGGTTCCTAAACATAAATTTAAGTTTCATAGACCTAATTACTCCAAGGATAAGGAATGTTACTATGTTAGTGAAGGTGTGTTTGATGATGATGTTGTTGATTGTGATGAAATTGGATTTATTGATATTAAAGATGATGAACCTATTCATGAAGATAAATCCCTAGTTTCAAATGTTGTAAATAAATTTGAATGGATCATAGACAGTGGTTAGTCACATCATATGACTGGAGATAGAAACAAGTTTGTTCAGTTAACTAAATATTATGGTGGTGTAGTCAGATTTGGCGACAATACTCCTAAGTTTATCATTGGAGTGGGGTCAATTTCTCTTGATGGTAAAACTTATACTGATGATGTATTGCTTGTTGATGGACTTAAGCATAACTTGTTGAGTATTGGACAGCTTGTAGACAAGGTTTATCATTTTAAGTTCAATGATGGGAAAAATTCTATCACTAGTCAAACAAGAGATTTGATCACATCGGGTACTAAGTCAAGAGGTAATTTATTTGAGATGAATACTATAGAGGTTTCTTGATTTACTGTGAAGGTTGATGATAGTTGTTTATGGAATAGAAGATTATGTCATATAAATTCTAATAACATTGTGAAAGAAAGTATGAAAAATGTTGTTAGAGATATATCAAAGATTGTGAAACCTTTTAACACTATGTGTAGAAAATGTGTGATAGGGAAACATGCTAGAAGAAGTTTCAAAAGTAAATATTACTTGGGAAAATGGAAGTTGGATCTAGTGCATATAGATCTATGTGGTCCTACAAGAAAAATATCCTACTATGGTGAAAGATATTTCATACTTTTTGTTCATGAATTTTCTCGAATGATGTGGGTTACATATCTTAGAGAGAAATCTGAGGATTTTGATAAAATGTTGTTAGAGATATATTGAAGATTGTGAAACCTTCTAACATAATGTGTAGAGAATGTGTGATCGGGAAACAATCTAGAAGCAGTTTCAAAAGTAAATCTTACTTAGAAAAGGGAAGTTGGATCTGGTGCATACAGATCTATGTGGTCCTACAAGAACAAGATCCTACTATGGTGAAAGGTATTTCATAATTTTTTGTGACTTTTCTAGGATGATGTGGGTTACATATCTTAAAGATAAATCTGAGGCTTTTGATAAATTTAAGATTTTCAAAGAAAAAGTTTAGAATGAATCAGGTTTGAAGATAAAATGTTTAAGGTTAGATAGAGGTGGAGATTTTACTTTAGATATGTTCAATACCTACTACGAAGAGAATGTAATATATAGACAAACATCCACTCCCTAGAAACCACAATAGAAGGGATTGCAGAGAGAAGAAATAGAACTATATTAGATGCTTCCAGAACTATGTTGGTTGAAGGAAATGTGTCACATGTTCATTAGAGAGAATTTGTTGGTACTGCAGTCTACACTTTGAATGGAATTTAGATCAGAGAAGGTATTAATAAGACTCCTTATGAACTATGGTTTCATCATGCTCGTATTGAGAAATATTTCAAAATATTTGGCAGTAAATGCTATATCAAAAGAGATTATGAGATAGGAAATTTTGATGCTAGAAGTGATGAAGGGATCTTCCTTGGTTATTTCACTAAGAGAAAACCTTATAAATGTTTCAATCTAAGATTGAGGAAGATAATTGAAAGTGCTAATGTAAGGATTGATGAGAAGTTTCAGATTTAGGAAAGAATATATGACTGTAGCTAGAGTTTAGATAATAGGGTGGTTACTACAAATAAAGAAGAACCCTTTGAGGTTGATCATGATATCGAGGTATGTCTAAATGATTCTATTGAAATTCCAAAGACACCAAGGTATGTGTATAGTCAAAAAATGGAAGCACTTCCATGGTAGACTGGTTTAGCCTTCCATGTAAGTGGTTTAAGGTCATATCAAGCACCTTGAATGGGTTCCTGACTTTGACCTGGATTTCCCCCTATTTTGCCTCTCTTTCCACTTCTTTCCATCTAGTTTTTGAAATCCTAGATTGCAGATCTGAGGTCTTTGACCTCAGGGTCAAGGTTGACCTTTTGGGTCTATGTCAACCTTGACCCTGACCTAGGTCAAGGTTTACCTTGACCTTGACCTAGGTCAAGGTCAACCTCAACCTTGACTCAGGGTCCCATATTTTTTGGATGTCGGTCTTTGCAAAAATTTATTTTCCCTCTTCCGGGTTGACTATTTTGGGTTCCGAAGTGGCAAATCCTAAATTGTATTTAATATAGATCCTCTTTTAGGGGCATGGGTCTAATTGGAATTTAATTCTCCTATGTCGGCCTCTCTAGAAGATTGGGCCCTAGTTTCATATAAAAGGAAGTCTTTCTCTCTCATTTTCTCTGACCATCAACTAAAGGATAAGAGGTGATCAAGAAAAAAGTTCAAGCATCCATTGTTCTACATGTTTACAAGATTTAAAGGTGTTCAAGTCTTCCTCTAAAGCATTCAAGTCCTCCATTGAAGATCAAGGATTCAAGATTTCAAGCCTTTTAAGGGATTTCATTCAAGCCTTCAAGATTAATCATTCAAACCCTAGATCTAGCCATCATGGTGGTGTGATCTTCCTTCAAGATCCTTTGTGCATCCCCAAGAATCTTTAATTAATTCTTCAAGGTGGGTTCCAAGCATACAATCATGGAGGTTTATGGTTTCTATTGAGTCCAAGCTTTGATATTTACATACTTTCTACATTTGAATTACAATCACATATCTATTTAATATCATAGCTTCATTGTTAGATTCAATTCTACTACTTGCTAGCATTCTTATTTCAATTATTGATTTCAAGGTTAATTCCTAAATTATGGTTTAACTAAGGTAAACCCATCCCCCCCAACAAACAAATATATTTTTCTTGCAGGTATAGGTTCAAGATTGCATATTTGAGGGCAGATCTGGATACCCTTTTCGACAAACTTTTAGGATTCGCGAATAGATTTTCTGTCGGACCTGTGCAGGTCAAGGTCAATATTATTGGGTCAGGGGTGACATTTGTGGGTCAAGGTTGACCTTTTTCTCAAGACGGTGTCGGATCATAAAAATATTTCTGGGTTTTTTTTTTCTCTATGTTTCCTTTCCGGATCATACTTTGTATTTTGTAGAAACTGAGTACAGACCTCAGAAAGCAACATTCTTTGATCTGAAATATTTAAAGGTTAGTACATTTCTCCTATCCATTTCAATTCAAATACTTAATCATTCTAAATCTATCACACATTTACATTCATATCAAAACACATTTTAAGAGGGAAACCTAGGATCTCCTTCTTTATTCTTATTTCCAATAGATTGATTCATTTATGCATTGATCCTTTTTGGGTTGATCAATTTGGATCCTTCCTTTGTGCATTTGAGAATAAAGGGGAATATATTATTTATCCCTCCACTCTAAACATTAAATCTAAGGTGATAAGTGATTTGAGTATCATAACACTCTTATTCCATAACAATCATTTTTCTCCTTTACATTTTGGGGAACCCGTGATATACAACTCTTTCTCTTTGGTGTTAGATTTACATTTCATATTAGATTTTGCATGCATTTAAAAGTAGGTTTTTCTTTTATGCTCTTGAATTTATATTTCAAAATTCATAAAAATCACAAAATTCCTTTAAAAATACAAAAACATTTACATTTTTCATTGTGTTCAACATGTATGATTTTTTTGAATACTTTGATGAGGCTTTTGTTGCTAAAGAGGATAGATCCCCTAATGAGGTACATGGTAGTGCAGATAAAAATTGTTTGAATAAGATCTCCATTGATCCTATTCTTATTTTATCCTCCTGCAAAACTTCTCCAATTGACCTCTACCATAGGATGTGTGCATGGTTACCTTCATACTCCTCTATTTACAACATCGATACACCTACAAAGACTTCATTTAGTGAGTGTGATGTTTCTTTTTCCTCTCTTGTATTACCTTGCAAGGATATATTAGAGCATGAAGATGACTTTAATCTTTCCCTCCATGGAGATGAGTTAAGGATTAATGTTAATTATTCTCCTAATATATGTCTTTTCTATGAGCCTAAGTTAGAATACAATTCTTTCTCCTTTAAGGATCAAGATTTAGGCGCTCCTACAATGTGATTTATTGATAGGGATGATAATCCTCCTATTTGGGTTGAACCTTTGGATTCGGATGTTGATTAATATCTTCCTCATGAAGCCATTATGGGTGATTCTACCTTTTGGTATGAACCCTTGGATAAAGACATTGATTTATCTCCTCCTTGTGAAGATGCTTTGATACAAGAGGGTGATTTATTAATGGATGACATA
>MU224910.1:5216543-5289383 GCA_018584345.1 Thuja plicata | reverse complement strand
CTAGCCATCATGGTGGTGTGATCTTCCTTCAAGATCCTTTGTGCATCCTCAAGACTCTTTCATTACTTCTTCAAGGTGGATTCCAAGCATACAATCATGGAGGTTTATGGTTTCTATTGAGTCCAAGCTTTGATATTTACATACTTGCTACATTTGAATTACAATTACATATCTATTTAACATCATAGCTTCATTGTTAGATTCAATTCTACTACTTGCTAGCATTCTTATTTCAATTATTGATTTCAAGGTTAATTCCTAAACTGGGGTTTGACTAAGGCAAACCCCTCCCCCCCAACAAACAAATCTCTTTTTATTGTAGGTATAGGTTCAGGATTGCAGATTTGAGGCCAGATCTGGATACCCTTTTTGACAAAATTTTAGGATCCGCGAACATATTTTTTGTCGGACCTGTGTAGGTCAAGGTCAAGATTATTGGGTCAGGGGTGACATTTGTTGGTCAAGGTCGACCTTTTTCTCAATATGGTGTTGGATCGGAAAAATATTTCTGGGTTTTGTTCATCTTTGCGTTTCCTTTCCGGATCATAGTTTGTATTTTCCAGAAATTGAGTACAGACCTCAGAAAATAGCATTCTTTGATCTGCAATATTTCAAGGTTAGTACATTTCTCCCATCCATTTCAATTCAAATCCTTAATCATTCTAAATCTATCACACATTTACATTCATTTCAAAACACATTTTAAGAGGGAAACCTAGGATCTCCTTCTTTATTCTTATTTCCAATAGATTGATTCATTTATGCATTGATCCTTTTTGGGTTGATCAATTTGGATCCTTCCTTTGTGCATTTGAGAATAAAGGGGAATGTCTTATTTATCCCTCCACTCTAAACATTAAATGTAAGGTGATAAGTGATTTGAGTATCATAATACACTTATTCTATTAACGTCATTTTATACTTTACAATATGTTAAGAAGAACCATCCTTAAAATCAAATTATTGGCAATGCAAGCAAAGGCATGATGACAAGATCTAGATTAAGAAATGAGATTTGTTTGATTTCTCAAGTAGAACCAAAAACTATTGATGAGGCATGTAGAGATGAATCTTGGACTGAAGCAATGCATGAAGAATTGGAATAGATAAAGAAAAATAACACTTGGAAATTGGTTCCTAGACCTAAGGAAAATAATTTTATAGGGACTAAATGGGTTTTTAGAAACAAAATGAATGAAGAAGGAATGGTTGTAAGGAATAAGGCAAGACTGGTTTATAAAGGCTACTCACAAAAAGAAGGTGTAGACTTTGAAGAAACATTTTCTCTTGTTTCTAGGATTGAGGCAGTGAGATTATTTCTTGCTTATGTTGCACACAAAGACTTTAAAGTGTATTAGATGGATGTGAAATCTGTATTTCTGAATGGAGATCTAGAGGAGGAAGTACATATTGAACAGTCTAATGGATTTCCTTTGACAGATGATGAAGACATGGTTTTCACATTGAAGAAGGCTTTGTATGGATTGAAACAAGCACCTAGAGCATGGTATGCTAGATTGGACAAGTATCTACTTCATCTTGGTTTTAGAAAAGGTAATGCATACAACAATTTGTACTTAAGAACTAGTGAAGATGGAATCTTCATATTTGAAGTTTTTGTAGATGGTATATTTTTTGGAGGTAATCATGAAATGAGTAAGAAATTATCTATGGAAATGGAAATTAATTTGAGATGTCAATGATTGGTGAAATGAAATTTTTTCTTGGGTTGCAAATTAATCAGAATAAGAACGGTATTTTTATTTCTCAAACCAAATATCTTAAGGAAATGTTGAAAAAGTTTGGACTGGAAGAGAGTAGACTTATTTGAACACCTATGGTTATTGGTTACAATCTTACTACTACTAATGAATCTCAGTGTGTTTTTAAAACCAAGTACATATCCATGATTGGAGGCTTACAATATCTAACTCACACTAGACTAGATATTGTTAATGCAGTTGGAATCGTGGCAAGATATCAAGAAGATCCTAAAGAGACTCACCTTGCTACAATAAAGAGAATATTTAGATATCTAAAAGGGACACTGAATTATGGTTTATCATATAAAAAATTAGATAGTTTTATTTTGCATGCTTATACTAAGGCTGATTGGGAAAGAAGTGTTGATGACAGAAAGAGCACAAGTGGTGGTGCATTTTTTCTTGGGAAAAGGTTGGTTTCCTTGTTAAGTATGAAACATGATTGTATAGCTCAGTCTACTGTTGAATCAGAGTATGTTTTTGCTGCTATAAATACCAGACAAATTGTTTGGATGAAGTTGATGCTAAAGGACATTGGGATAACATTTGAGGAGCCATTGGTTATTCATTATGATAACACTAGCACAGTGAATATGTCAAAGAATCCAGTTATGCATTCAAATAATAAACATATTTCAATCAAGTATCATTTCTTGAGAGACAAGATTGCAAAGAAGGATATTAGGTTCAAGTATATTAGCACAAAGGAACAAATAGCAAAACTATTTAGAATTTTTTTTCCAAAGGATGCCTTTGAGTGTCTCAGAGGTATGCTTGGGGTGATATCCCCTCCTTGCGAGAACGAATTGATGTAGGAATGCATTAGTCCATAGGATTTTAGAGTTATATCATTTCTTGGAATTGATGTATGGATCCACTCCTTAGGGGGAGTGCTTGCAGGAGAAAAATATAACAAATTTGGGTGTTTGGGAACCTGGTTATTCTAGGCATGAAGATTTGAAAAAGCTACACCTTGCAGAGGAAATATGGTTAGAGATAGATTTTTGGAACCCTTTTCCATTGATGTTAAAGGGGGACAGATTCTGTGGAGAGATTCTATGGAAAATCCCTATTGTTGTAGGGAGAGCTGTGAAGAGGATATTGAGAAGATTGTATTGAGATAGGTACTTTTGGATTGATGGATTTTCTCATATATTTCCATCAGTGCCAAAGGGGGATATTGTTGGAATTGGCTTCTATTAGATTTTTTGGCATTCATGTTTTGTCATTGATGTCAACATATGTTCAGTTGAAGTCTCAGTCAGACCGGTTGTCTCAGGCACATGCAAAACTAACAGTCATGTATGGGGATTGTACAGACTATCAAAAGATGCAAGGACACATATTTATTAAGGGACAAGATGAGATCTTATGTCTAAGGTCTCTTGAGTTTATGTTTCTTTTTGTTTTAGTTACAATGGTTTTGGTGAAGACTGTTTGTAGAACAATGACAAAGAATTATGACATTATTAGTCTCTGAGTTTTGTGGATAACCTGGGTGTGAGCACGTTTCATGTTATGCGAGCTTGGGGAATGTCAGGAGACATGTTGAGGAATTTTTTTTATGATTCTTGGGTTGCAAGACTCTTGGTGATGTCATTTGTGTCATGTGTTCTATAGAAGACCTCTTTGGGACCGACTTCAGAGTTGTAGCGTGTATTATGGATAGTGAGCTTGTAGATCTTGGATTATATATGATGATTTGTAATTGATTTTTACTTGTTCAAGGTAGAATGTGTATCTTAGCAAGGGGTTATGTAATTACTTTTACATTGGGGAAGTCTTAATTGGCCGACCTAATTTCTGATTATAAACTTCTATAAAGGAGATTAGTTTTCTTGATTAGGAGTGTGGACAGTGAAGTGTGGAAACTGCAAGCTAGTATTTGAGAAGTTTTTTGGATGTAGAGAAGATATAGTGATTAATGAACTTCATTGGAACTGTTTAAGAAAAGCTATTTCTGTCAGTCAGCTCACTTGATATTATATGTTTTTATATTTGTATCTCAGGCAGTGAGTCCTGAAGGTGGACTTAACCTTCTTTAGGTAGTGAGCCTATTATTTCTCTTGAATCCTAACAAGTTTTGTCCTTTAACAGGGACTGTGTACTGTGCGTAATAATCAACTCCTAAAAGGGTTGAATATCCTAACAAGGATACTCTACTTTTAGTGCATTATTTATGGGTTTTGATTCCCGCTATGGTTTTCCCTTAACAGGGTTTCCTAGACAACAATTGGTTGTGTTATGGTGCTGATATTATTGTGTTCAATATTTCATTTATCATTTGGTTTTTAAAGTTAAATTTTATGGCATGCAACTGATTCCCCCCAGTTGTATTGGTGATCTATTATTTCTAACATAAACAAGGATTACATCCTTGTTTGCATTGATTATGTCACCAAGTGGGTGTGTTAGTACTCTCAAATTTGGCACAAATTTGGAGTGACCAATTCAAAATTTTATCCAAGACACGGTGAGTACCCTTGAAAACTTTTCGAAGAAGCCTACTTGAAGTGCAAGTAAAATGTGACCTGATGATTTTCATAAGATACTGATTAGGGAACATGTAAAAAACCTATCATGGGGTAGATGTAATGGGTCACAAATTTCAGTTATTCATATTTGATATGTTTTTGAGATAGTTGTTTAAATGTGTTTACCTCAAACCTGCATTCTGCATATTGCCTGATTATAGTAAATGACCTACTTTGCATGTTTGCATCTTTGGCCGAATAAAGTTTCATAATATAAAGATTATGCCGAGGTGTTGTAGGCATGAGAGAGAAGCTCCATTTCCATTTTAAGACCCCCATGAGTTCATTTGATAAGTTTTCCCAAACTATTATGTTTGCAATTAGTGTTGATTCTCAGAATATGAAAGTGCAGAATTATGAAGTTGTTGACTTTAAGGTTTCACAACTTGCACCCGGTTGAATGGAATGGAAAATTGAATGCTCCCCTATAGTGTTATCATGGAAATATGCTATCATGATTATTTTAAGACATGTGCCAATCCATTTGGATAGTTTTCTCATTCAATTCCAGATCAAGTTTATGCAATTTCTCTGTGTTTTAAATAAGAAAGTTGGTGAGGGGCTGACTTTAGGGATTCACAATGATTAACTACTTGATGATCTGAACAAGCCAATTGAAATTTTTTTCTCTCTATGTGAAAAATAATCCAATTCCAGGCCCCTAGCCCATAAGGAGTTCATCTTATGAGTTTATGAAGTCATATCCAGATGGAATTTATTCAGTTTTCAATCAATGCATAAGTAAAGTTTTCTAGGAGGTTGACTTTGCAAGCTAATATTTTGGTGCTGGTTGAACGTCATAACAAGTAAAATGACTTATTATGCTCTCTGTATTTCAGTGTACTACTAGGATCAAGGATTGAGCCTCAAAGTATAATTTGGTATCTTTTCAAGGACAAATCCAAAAGCAATTTGTGTAGATTGTCATTGTTTGATAAAGTTAAATTGCTAAGTAGACATTTTGAGTAGATGGAAGCTTTGTATCAAGTGATTTTTTGAAGGTTCTGGTCATGGATCTATACTCTCTATATTTAAATGTTTCCTTGCATGCCGTGACAAAGCCTCAAGACATAGTTTCCTATTTTTAGAAGGGCCAATCCAAATGCAATTTGTGCAGTTTTACAACTACATTTACAGTATTTCAGAATAAATAAGTTGGGTTCCTTTGAGTATGAATATCTCATGATTGTGATCTCATCACGTTGTTCCATTTGGTGACCATACTTAGGTATCAAAGGTCTGTAGATCTACATCTTTCCATTGGCCTCAAGTGGTCATTTTGTAAGTTTTTAAGAGTAGCTTCAGAGAACACTCACCATTTCTGGTTATTTTACAAAGGACATCAAAGTTTATTTTATTGGACACCTTCTTGAATCAGATTCTGGATGCATAATTACAAAGTTTGATAAACAATATGACTGCAGGAACATATGCATGCATGAATAGATTGTCCCGATCAGGTCGTGAATCAGACACAGGCAACTATGTTGAAATAGATAAATTTAAAGGGGGTAACAATTTGTTTCACAAGCCAAATCTGCTAATAAGAATCCCATAAATTATGAGATTATTATGCAAAGGAAAGATTAAATAAAGATTTTGTGAACACGAATTTGCAGGAGACAGAAAAATAGTCATATTGCGAAGGGCATAACTTCCAATTCCACCGTTGGATCGTGCTCATTTTTGGATATGTTGTCGCAAATCTAATTCTCTAGATTCTCATAAGAGCGATCTTCCAAATTTGTCTTGGTTTGCGAGATACATTCAAATGTGTGCAACACTATCTAAACTGCTCATAAAAGTCACAAAATGGATTATCCCACATTTACTGGGAGAGGGATTTTAAGACTTTATATATTGCAATGCTTTCAATATGAAATAAGTAGTAAGCCAGAGGCCTATTGGCAGCCCCCTTGGCTAGAAGTCTCAACACACAGGTGGTCCTAGTATTTTGGCATGCCAATGTAAAAAATGCTTTAAAAATATAGAACTTTAATCCCACATGCATCGCAAAATGGGAAACATAGATATTTAAAAGTAAAATACCACATATGGTAATATGAAGAACAAAGCCTAGAGGCTCTCCATGTGCAGGTGGTGGGTGCATTGGGAAGCATTCCCAGAGGATGAAAAGCCAATTTTGGTGGGACCTACAACGCTGACATGGTATATGAGTTGGCTTAAAAGACTACAGGATTGGTGCGAATCTCAAGGCGGTCAAAATCAACAAATGACTTAATGGCTTAATAAGAAAGATGCAGGGATCTTAAGCATAAGCCATTAAGCCATGGTGATATGTGGAACCCTAGACACATGGCAAGATCTTGTGCAATGCAGAGGTGGCTCTTCCACAACCAATTAGAGACTGACATGTGGCAAGACCGGTTGTAGGGCAGGTGACATGGCACCTAGTTGTCACACAGAACCAATCAAAGGGTGCCACATGGCGCAATCTGGTGCATTGCATATTAAAAGGGATTAATATGAAATTTAAAATGATTTTATCTCAAACAAGAGACGGTTAAATAACTTGCATTTTGAACTTAATCCTAGGGTCCACTTAATGGCTTAATGATAAAGTGCTCAACATCTAACCATTAAGCCATTAAGGGAGAGTGACATTTGTCCAAATCTAGTGCAGTGTGGGAGAAAAGGTTAAAATATAAAAATATTTAATTGAAAATCATCTCAACTCAATAGTTTGAATATTGAAAAGGCACAAATATTTTAGAAATTATTCAAGAAATATTCATGGGAAGGGAAAGTCTTTTTAGTGATTCATGGGGCAAATTTTATCAGAAATATCAACTATCATATATTGTCAGAAAGGTCTCAAAATGAGGAATTTGTTTTTGCAGTCCATTTTGGTGTAGGATCAAATCGGTTTAAACATAATGAAGAAACAACAAGTTAGCTTAAATTTGGAAAAACCAAAGAAGATGTTTCTGCAGATAAAACTAGATTTTTGAGCAGTTGTAAAAGGTTCAGTTCAAGATATTTGGGAGAAGGGACAGGTGTTGAAGGGTCGATGAATCTGATGGTTTTTCTCTTTCTACTTATGTATATTTCTTCAATTGTTACAGGGTTCAAAATCCTGGTCTCCATAGTGAGTTGCAGAGTACTGGCTCCACGAGCTTCCAGTCATTTCATGGTTCCAATAGGGATATAGTTTGTTGATTGTACCAATTTTGTATTCAAATAGAATAGAATGTCATTGATTTTTTGCAGCTAATTGAAGTGGTATATTCTTGATTACAAATTTGTGTACAGTAATGTGATTCTTCACACTTAATATGAGAATTACAGATTCAAATCTCTCCTTGGTGGCAGTCTTGTGAATTCTAAACTTTCTGATTCTTTGCATAGAGTTTATCTATGTATGTGTTATCATTCTTCAGTCCTGATCTAGGATCAGATTAAATGATGTTGTAGATGTGACATAGTTTCATTTGGTTGTCTACAAGAGGATTTCTATAAGTAGTATTGATCTGGATTTTTTGTGTTTATGGCTTGGAATCTCTGACAAAAGTTGATTGTTGTATTTTTGAATTTGGTTAAAGGGGATTGCCCAATGGATAAAGCACTAATCATTGAGTAGTACCTTCTGTATTGATGCATATCTGGTTAAGTCTTGGCTATGTTCTACATTTAAAGAAATAAACTCTAAATATTTGAAGGTTTTATGTTGTTTGTAGTTGTTCTAATCTCCTGCTCCACTTCAAGGTTGATGTTCAATGGGTGATTAGCCGGTCACCTAGTATCTCCCGATCGTGTTGAAGCCTTTGTGAGATTGCTGCTGATTGATGCCAAACAGAGTATTGAAGGCATTGAAGGGTGTCCCCCCCTTGGTTTTATAGAACCTAAAGTGTAGAAGGATGGAACTGCATCCTTGTTAATTGGTCCTTTTCAGTCTTGGTTGAATACCAGGAGTTGGCTACTCTGTAAAAACTATCAGAAAGTGAAAAGGTTGTTGTTCAATAATCATAGCGTAAAAAAAAACCAACAGGGTGGAAGTTGTCTCCCCAAAACATTCAAGAGACACCAAATTGGATGATTTCCTTTACTCAGATTTCTTCACCAGGTTCGGTGTACCCTAGGAAATAACTATTGACCAAGGAACACAATTCACATCAGAGCTTATTTCTGCATTGGTTAAGGAATATGATATTTTCCATCGTAAATCCACCCCTTATCATCCTCAATAGAATGGACAAGTAGAATTTACCAATAGAGAATTTGAGAACATTCTTATCAAGATGATCACCCATCATAAGCGTGATTGGGTCGTATGGCTTCCTGAAGCTATGTGGGCCTATCACACAACATGGAAGACCACCACTAGTATGACCCCTTATGAACTTGTTTATGGTAAGAAGGTAGTTCTTCCTATACATTTGAGATCAAGAATCTTCATACTACACTTCAACTAGTTATGAGTCTTTCTGATGCACATAATGATTTCATTGATCAACTAAACTCTCTAAATGAACTACCCAAGGAAGCACTTTTCCATACCAAGGTTGTTAATAAACAACATTCTCTATGGCATGGTCATAACATCTGATAGAGATCCTTTTAACCTAGTGATTGGGCAGTATTGTATGACTCTCTCTTCCGAGACTTCAAAGGAAAATTTTACACACACTGGCTGGGACCTTACGAGATTGAAAAGGTATATGAAAACAAATTTTTCTATCTACATAGTGGATTCCAAAAGGACTCTCCTCATGAATGGTCATTGCTTCAAATTGTACAAAAATCCCCTCTCTAAAGAGGCTTTCTTTTTAGACATGGCTAAGGAAGTTATGGTTGTTCCTGTTGGCCTCCTCCACAATTGAAATATTGAAAAAAAATGCAATAAAAGATCAAATGATGAAAATCTATGGGCATCATTGGTTGGCTACCATTTCAAAATAGGGTCGCAGGGGTAGCTACTTCCAAAACCCAATTAATGATTTCTTTTAAGGAAAATTAATCTTCGTTAGTGTAATAGTTAGTTTTTTTTTAATTTTGTGTGTTTTGTGTTTTAGTTCTAAAAGCACTATTGCGCAAAGGGCACATGGTCTAGTATCTTCTATATAGTTAGAAATCCCTTGTTAGTATTGGGTTTCATTTTTTGGTCTTGGGGTGTTCTCAAAAAGGTATCCCCTACTTTATTGTTTTCATATATGCGATAGTAAAGCCTTACACTATGATATTTTAATTGTTTGTGATAAATTCAAAAAAAATTCTAAAAGCATAGCAAATTAAAGCACTGCAAAAGGAAATGACAAGAGACAGAAACATGTATATGCACTAGAAAATCAAGCCAAAAGTTTTATATTTATTGATAGTAACTATATACATTACAATAGGTACAAAATTATCAAAATTCTTCTATCATTTACATATGTATATCATGAAATTTTAGCAAAAGAAAGAAAAATCATTTGATTCGTTGTGCAGGTCAAACTCCTGGAGGACCAGGGATATCATTTCCAGAGTCCTCTCCACTCCCTAATATGTTCTCTTATGTGTCAAAAGAGTATCTTTCACTCGATTCTGATGGCCTATCCCATTTTTTCTTAAAGAGTACCCATAGATGAAGCTCCCTTATCATTTCCTCAGATGTGGGCACCCTGGGGCCAAATTACTTTTTAAGGAAATCAACCCCATGCCTCGCATGACAACAATGAATTTCAAGGGAGTGATAGTGAAAGTTTGTAACAAATGACACAAATGGAACCTTTAGACCCATCTCCAAGTGAAGCATTAAGTTGGTTTCAATTGGAAACCCCACTCCCTCTCATACCACAAAAAGCATGTCCTCTAGCCCTCCGCAGTAAATTCTATCGGACATAATTTCTGCTAGGAAAGAAATTGTGTCCCTTAATTCCCTTAAGCCAAGCTGAGAGCCAACAAAGAAATATGAAATATTAGTGTTGAGCCTATACCTATCCTTGATGTGTAGGAAGTCCTCTCCTAGCACCTATTTCAGATCCATGAGGACCAATTTTTTGCTAGTATCGACCAGCATAGCTAGTTGATCATCATCTATTTGCCCAAGAAAAGGATCTTGATGTAGTGGGCTAGTCAATCTCACTAGAATATCCATGATTCCTTCTTGGGAAAATTCAAGCTTTGATCGAAGGCTAAAGGTCTTGAAAATGTTGTGCCACCTTTCTCCAAGGATTTTCTTTTATAGAGAAAGAAATCAAGTCCGTAGGCATATCACATTTAATGCTTCAAGAAGAATATCACTCCAAATCTTGCAAAAGTGCCTTGTCCATTCTCCAAGGATTGCCACTTGCTTGGTTTTTGTGAATGGCGAGATAAGTTTTTCTATTGGTGATGTCATCAGAGGGAAATCATACTCCTCAAAATAAGAAAGGGTGATGGAATTTTAATTTTTTCTTAGAATGAAAGATTACATTTGATATCTAGTATCTGCAAGCACATTCTTCATAGAATTTATGCATTAACTATAGTCATTCTGCTGAAAATAGTGATGTCTAGTCTAGATTTCTCATGCTTTACATTTAAATACCTTTATTAATAAGGATGAGATGGCACTCTTTCACATGCTTGGTGAAAAATTAGAGGTTGTCCTACTACCACCTTGACATCCAACCTAGAGGGATGATATCATGATTGTCTATGCGAACTCAAGAAAAAATAGAGTAAGAAAAGAAGTAAATAAATAAAGAAAGAAAGATGAAAAATTCAAGTCATATTAGCAAGTCTATTGGGGTTATGGATGCCCACCTGGCAGTAGAGAAATGATAATGACTACCAAGGCAATAACCGCATTAGGGCTATAGATGTTTGACTGGCAGTGAGGCTTTATCCAATCAGCTATGGGAAAAAAACCTCACCTACGTAGCCTAGCAGGTGAGAGGAGATATTTTCATCCTCTAAGTAAAGGGAAGGACTAAAATACTCTACACACATGAATCCATGATTGAGCTATGTTCATGTTATCACCATTTAATCCAAAATACTAGTCAGAAGTGTTATTTCTACAGGTTACTCCTAACTGAGCTATACTCATTTTTCCTCATGTAGCCCCCCCTCTAAGGATATCATCTAGCCACTCTGGCTATCTTTTCTAAAATACTTTACTTTGGCTTTTATTTGGCTATAAATGTTCATTTCTTCTGCCTAGCATCTTCCCCTTTTATAAGAAGCTTCTCTTTGCTAGATGCATTAGATATTTGGGCTCCCTAGTTTGACATGCGCACTAAATAAATAGGGTTTCTTTCTTTTAAATAGGGGATTATGATTTTTGATTTTTTATGTAGGAGTCATCTCTTCAAAAAAAAATTTAAGCATTCTACAAAGGTAGCTGGTCGAAGATGGTATGGTCGAGAAACCTTGTAGCCCAATGTATAAGGCACTGGTCTGCAGAGCCTGAGTTTCTGGGATTCAAACCCCTGTAGGAAGGATTACCCAAGACTCACCAAGATTTGTAAGAAATATTTTCCACCTTCCCCACAAAATAGAATCCATTCATGCCCCCATTATTTATTCTTTATGATGCTCATTTAAGTTGGTTGTGCATGTTTTTCCACCTATAAGCACAATGTACGATTTGGAGCGATAATTTTGCTGCAAGAGTTGACTACCTACTTGAGCACCACATGTCTGTTAAGTGCTCAATTTTTTCATTTTTGGCATGCCTGACCACTTCACAAAGCCAGGCACGTGTTCATCTCATGGGCATTTTGAAGATTTCAGCCTCCTTCAGACACAATTTTCAACGCTATTACACCATGTGTCCTTGTCTTTTCCTACCGAATACATTGGATGAGGAGTTCTAGTCTTTTGAGTAATGTGCATATGCAGAGGCCTCGCATAGATTAAAATATTATATTTTTCAAGAGTGAGAGGCTCTGCACCTGTCAGTCACACATTCTCCTAGCCACAACTGGATTAGTGGACGCTTCTAAAGATCTGCAGGTTCGAAGCTGCCTTAACTAGGGCATGATTATTCTTCCAATATTTGTCACAATCAAGATTTGGTAGATGACATTACCGGAGCCCATTATGAGGACTTGTTTCTCTAATAGATTAGGTGTGCAATCTGCCTCTCCTTCAAGGACAATGTTGAAAGTGACTTCTCTTTTCAACCAAGTGTGTAACGCCACATCTTCTTAGGGGTCATTTTATCTCTTGGAATTTTGGGCCTCTAGTGTTCTCCTTCCAACAGTATATAAAGATGAATTTGTAATGAAAATGGGGACTTTGGACTTAACTTTAACATAAAAGAGTAGGAATCTTGTAGAAGCTTTCAAAGCTTTATTTTATTGTAAGCCCTTAACTGTAATGAACATTTTAACTTCTCAATATGAATTAATCACGATTTCAACCCTTTTCTTTTTGGGGTTTTCAGTGTTCATGAATGTTCCTGTGCCATTTTGGATATAATATCTAACTTCAATGTATCTCAATTTAAGTTTTGTTAGATAGATTATGCATCTTGACTTCTATATTTGATGAACTTACTACATGGTTCACTTTATGCCTCTTTTCCTATGGTTATAATGTACTTATGTAACTACTCCTAAGCTCATCTATTGTAAATTACCTTGATATTTCAATTTTCCTAAAGTAGCCTTTGCATTGTAATTTCAAAGTGTTCAAAAATCTTTGGCATTTTGCCTTAGTAGGGTTAGTGTTTCTTCCCTTTCCCTCAGCATAAAATGAAGAGTCCACTTCTAAAACCCCAGAGGTTTCTTAGTGAAGAGAATAAGGTCTCACATTCACTGAAGTTGTTAGTCTTTAAAGGCAATAAGAGGGGGGTGAATCAGTGCACCCACAAATTTGAAACACTTATTTAATAGCTTCCACAAAATCCAACATGAAAAAGAAAATTTTACATAGAATCTAAGCACATAAACCATTCACACAAAGTAAACTCAAGAAACCCTTGTTAGAGGGAGAAAACCGCATGTGAGATGATACCCACAAATTTCACTAGTGCACCAAAGAAATCTTCCCTATTAAGAGAAATTACATACACCCTGCTAAGGGTATACCCAGTTAAGAGTATCTTTAGCCTGGTTAGAAGCTAATACAAGTCCTATTAAGAACTACCCTTATAATGGATTAAAAACTCCTTCTGAGAGTTACCAAGCTAGAGGATTTATACTTCAGATCCTGTTAAAGATCCTACTCACCCTATTAGAGTTGACCTTGTTAAATGATTTTACCTAAAAACTTGTTAGGGCTTGCCTTGAGAGAGACCCAAGAATAAATGATCTCAACATGACACTTCCTATCTGATACATCCACTTCAATTCTAGTTATAGTGCCACCTTAAGCATCCGATAGCTTCACATAATCATAATCACCTATGGAAATGCCTCAACTGTCCAACAACTTACCCTAAAACTCAATTTCATCATTATTTTATAACAACTTATACAAGTCGGTCTTTGGCCCTAAAAATTTTTACCCACTGACATAAAAATCAAACATGATCACACCAAAATGCATTGGTCAACTCAATAAAGTCATAACAAAATTATCCAAGTTGTTAACAATCATTTACAAACATTAAATTGATCGGTTAGCTGATCTAATCAAGCTTGATCTACGTGTCTCTTGTTCTTCCTCTCAGTGTTGCTTGAATCCTCAATAGCTTTCTCAATTCTTCAATCTAACTAATGCAGTCATAGATGTAGTTGGATATGCCTTTATAGATGATAAATGTATGATTGGACACCTTAACTTGATCTCTAAATCCAAATCCAGTTGCATGTACCTCGCATATTATCTTCTTCCTGGTTGACTGCACACTTAGTCTTTTCTTCAATTAGATCCTTCAACACCATCAGTAAAATTGATCTTATGCCTCCAATAGATCATATTTCTAGCAATGAAAACACCACAATACAATCTCATGATCAACACTTAGATCATCTTCACCATATGCCAATAACCTCCCCCTTTGGCATTGATGAAAACACTTAGAAAATAAACAAGAAATTTGCTAAGTGTCTAACTACTTGCAGAAATGAAAAATACATTACATTTCAAAGCAGTAAATTAATTCCTAATAGCTCAATATCCCCCCCTAGGAATTAAAAACATGTATACTACTCCTCTTAACCATTACATTACATTTTTCATGGACATAGCCAAATTCAGACTTATACACTACTCCCCCTTTGACAAAAATGGCAAAGGTATTACAAAGATGTCAAAATTTTATTTATCTAAGATTAGTAACACTTAATCACATTTCCCCCTTTCTAAGTCTTTCAAAAAATTAGAGAAGTCTAAGATTGACTTAATAATCTTACCACCATCATTAAATATACCCCTTAACTGATTGACAACCAACGTAAGTATTTTGTTGTCTGTAACAATTGACTGTGCCAACTTCTCTGATCTCTTCTTTTCATACACCTTCTCTGTTCTCAAGACTAAAAAACCCTCTAAGGTCTTCATTTCCTCACCTATTACAGTGATGAAATGGGATAACTAATCTATTGTTGTGGAAATCTCATCATACTTCACATCACTTAATAGTTCTAAAAGTAAATCTCTAGCAGAGAGAATTACTTGTACATCTTGTTGCATCCTTATGTGTTTATCTTTTGACTTAATAGCCACAACAAAGTCTATCATCTATTTGGGGCTCACGATGCTTAAGTCAATATGTCCTTTAATATGTATGTCATTGTCAATGCTCATTTTGGACTGTGCAGGAGGGGTTACCTTGTCTTCATTTTGTTCCTTTTTAGTATTTTCCTCCTCGTGTACCTATTTCCCTTTTGTGTCATCATCAGTGACCTCATTTTCTTTCACTTTCTCTTGCTTTTTTTATCAGTAGAACCTTTTTCTTGTGTTTCATCATTCATAGTCAGATTGGTACCCATATTTATTGGCTCTTCTTAATGGTGTTCCTTATGCACATCTTGTTTTTCATGTAAATCATGTTGATCTTGTGCATCTAATGGATCATCTTGTATCTCCATGGAAGAGTTATCTCTTGCAATATACAAATCATCTCTGAGTCCCTCAAGTAAGACCTTTACACCATCAATAGTGAAACCCTCATCAATCTGAGTAACCATCATTCTCTTTATCTTTTACTGATTCATCTTAAATGTCCACATCATAATATTCACTCTTATCCTTTTCCAGGCCTAAATACTTTCTTAGAATCTCTTATGTTTCATCTTTCACCAATTGGGTCTCCCTAACCAATAACTTTGTAACCCTTTCCCTTATTCTGAATAAAGATCTTACCTCTTTGATCTTATCATTTATTTCTTCCTTAGATGAGTCAGATAATAGCCTTAGTATTTTACCAACTCCTTATCTTTAACAAGTGATGGCTTCCATCTTGCATAAATTTTATCATATAAACCATTGTGAATTTGTCCGTGTATTTTTACTAAGACATGAATTAACCTATTCATACTTGCAACTATAAAATCCTCAACTTTCTTTTGGTCTCCTTAATCAAGTAAGTGATAGTACTTGTTAACTCCAGTAAGTACACCATACTTACTAACATTTTGAATGATTGAATTTATAGAAACTAATTTACCATATTTAGACTCAATAGTCTTAGTAGTGGAGGAACCTACCGCCTTAGATTTATTGTCAACCTTTATTTCCTTCTTCTCTTCTTTAGATTTTGTCTCTTTACTTTCTTCAGTAGCATCTTTCTTATCCCTCTTTGCCTTTTGTTTTTTCTTTTTCCTGACAAATTAGTTGTGATTTTTGTATTTTTGAATGATGTAGCTTTAGGCTTAGAATTCCTTAATGTTTTATTCTCTTGTGTCTTGGTAGGAGGAGAATGTTTCTCCTTCTTAACTTGTGTACCACTTATATTTTTATGACTAGTTGGGGCACTACCAGTGGCACCAACAACTTAAACATCATCAAAATCTGCTACATCAAATGTAACATCTTTCTCTTTAGCATGTTTGGCTCTTGCCTTCTAAATTTTATCCTTTTTGAAGCCTTTCTAAGTCATGAATTTATCAACATCCTTTCTCACTTTTATCTCAATATCAGGTTCCATTAAATCCTTGTACACTTGAAGTCACTTCTCTTCATATGTCCCAAACCTTGGAGTCTTGGGATCTATTGGTTGAGCCAACAAATTATCTGCATATATAGTCAAAATGTCTCCTTCCACTTCACAACCCATATGCATCACCCATGAGGTCCTTGGCTCAAAATATTCCATCATACAAGTGTTTGTGTCTACCATGAAGCAAATGGTATCCTTATATCTTTCAAAACTTTTTGATGGTATCCTTTCTTTATCATGCATCTTCTATTGGAAAGTGATTTTTTTGGTATGATATGAGACACTTGAGAGTTGTCATTTATGGAAACACATTTGATATGATGATCTCTTGGAGTTAAGTACAGTTTTGGAGATACAATTCTGAAAATGACTAAGTATAGAAACAGAAGTACATAGTATAACAATATTGTTTTGGACAACGAAGATCATATATGATGTTTGATGACTTGAGAGCTTAGAGGAAGACACTATGGGATATGTATGACCTTCAGTTAAGGTCTCTTATGTTTTGGTGTTGATTGTAGAGAGTTAGAGTGTTTTGAAGACATGTGAAGACAGTGGAACGGTGAAACAAAATAGAGAAGTTGAACAGTCGTGATGATTGAGGGAGCATGAGATAGAATCCAAACATGCTAAGTTGGATTGTCATTGAGAATTACCTATAATTTGGTAGTACAAGAGCACCAACATTGTATTTACTTTTTGTATAAGTATTTATTCTATTTTGTATTGTAATTGAGAGCTGACTAAATGATGTAACACACACACACACACATATTTATATATATATGAATAATATTTTGTAAAGCAAAGAGGTGTATGAAAAATATATGTTGGAGATGATTGATGGTAGATGCAATATCAGAGGTTGACATATATTTTTGAGAGCTACAACTAGAACTATCTAAGCATTGAAGATGCTTGTTTTTGTTCATTATTGAGAACACTTTGTAACAAAAGTATTGGTTGTAAGAGTTGTATAATCAGTGTACCCCTAACATGGTGTTGTATACATTTAACAGGGTTGATATTCCTAAAAGAAGGAAATGTACTATGTAATATTCAACTCCTAATAGGGCTAGGTCTCCTAATAGGGACATTATACTTTATTTCATGCTTGTGGGTACCATCCCCATCGGGGTTTTCCCTTGGCCAGGGTTTCCTCAACAACAAATAATGGTGTAATGAGTTTTGTGTTATTTACTTATGTTCTTTTCATTTCAGAAATATTATGGTTTGTTTGGAATTTCTTCTATAATATTGATTCACCCCCCTCTCAGTATTACTTAATCCTAACATATTCTTCTAAAAATATTTTAGGTCTCCACATACCTTTCTAGTGAAATCATTTCCTAAGAGTCTGATACAACTGTTTATTTGAATAAAAGATAGAGTATCCTTTGACCATGTGATGTTATTGATACTCGAGAACATGTTTTGAAAATAGAAAAACAAGAACATGATTACCTGACCATATTTAAAATTGAGTATCTTGTCCCTTTTAATCTTCTTCAGATTCACCATTAGCTTCTCTCTCAAAGCTTATGCCAAATCAAAGTCTTCATTCTCCTTAATCATCATATGTGTTGTATGAATAGAACCACCAGGTATAATATTCATCCTATTGGAATGATACACCTTATAATTGATAACCATAGATGCATATTTTAGCTCTTCATCTAAAATATCATTCACTGTCATCCCATGACCATCCCACTTAGACTATGTCAGTCTGATCACTTCATCCTTCAGAATGGTGCGAAGAATGGGCACACCACCGGTTGCACAAAGACTGGTTACAACATGGATTCCCTCCTTAGTGATCTTATCTGGTTGATCTAACCACATGAACTGATCACAAATTCTACTTTGAACGTACATGAACTGATCATCTTCAAATTCACCAGGGTAACTAACTACACGATGAAAACCTTTATCGACAATTCATTTTTGTTCATCCTTCAACACTAAGTTGTCATCATGTAACTTATTATATTGTTAGTTTATTTCCCCTGATCCTAGGTCTTCCAACTTGCAATGAATAAAATCTCTAACATCTTCTACATTTAAAACACCATAGGGCATGCTAGTTAGAGCACCCACTGGGTCATTTTTCATCGAATTGAATGGATGTCTCTCAAACTTTGACCATGGCCTCTCAATAATATCAATCAACTTAGGAGTAGCCATCATAAATTTTCAACCACAAGGGCAGATATTAGATAAATACCTCAAATAGTTTGCAATTAGGGTTCTTTCAGAAGAACACGACAACACCTAATTGATTTTCTCTTCCACGTCAATACAAAAAATCTCTCCTTATCACTTGGATCTTTGTAAATGGCTTGAACAATGCTACTTTTTCTCAAAAACAAATTTCACAATCTGCAATGTGATAATGAAATCAAAAATAGCCTTTTTATCTACCTTCGCACACATACATTAAATGCACTTACCAATAGAGTTTACCTTTTCACCGATTGACCCAAAAAATCATTACCGATGATCAAAACACCATGTAATTCATCAAAACTTCATAATATACTTCAAAAATCCTTATTGCATCTTAAAATGCTGATAGATCTTCCCATACACCTATAGGGTGTCTGAAGATGGACTCAACAATACTTTCTCCCCTTAATCCAAATGAAGGCTTTGTCTAATGATGAATTCTCCACACCCGATGGAGATGTGGATTCTTCCGATGTCCTCCTTCTTCTTCCAAGTTTTGTTCATCTCTTTCCTGACCTCTTCTACATTCACAATCTTCTTTTCTTTCTGATTGCTTGATTAGTTTACCAATTGGTTCCTTGACCTACAGCTCCTTGCTAGATGTATAATCTTGTGACAATGAAAACATGCCATACTATTTTATCTCTATGGTCTAGCATTACCTATTCCAGATTTATTCTGCAATTTACAGTCATGTGTCCATAGTTACCACAGATTGAGCATGTGACATTAAATTGTCTCTCTCTTTGGTAAAGTCTTTCCTAGTTCACTGATGACCTTTGATTACTCACTCTTGACCTGCACTCATCAACTTTGTGACCATATTTGTTGCAGTTGTAATAGTAACCATCAAAGCTACTAGATCTAGATCTACAATCATGAGTAATATGTCCATACTTATTGCAATTATATCAATATCCATCAAAAGTGCTAGTTCTATTTGCAAACATGCTTCTATATACATTTGCAGTATGACCTACCTTATGAGAATTGAAACATATAGGTTAGTAGGATTTCTTACCAGAATTTCTTTGTGTTATCTTCGGTGGAAACTTTCCTTCTTGCTTGATCTCCTTTATTCCAAAATATTCACCAACTTCAAAAGTAGAATGACTGGTATATCCAAGACCTTTGGTCTCTTTTCTCTTTCTTTTATTCCTTAGTTGTTCATCAAGTTTTGCAGTGGTCTCATTGAATTTCTTCAGTAGATCATTAGTAGTTTTCAACTCTTCTTTTATTTTCTCATTTTATTTCTTTAGATTTTCATTTTGCCTTAGGGATTCTTAATTCTCTTCAATAGTTTCTTGTAGATGTTTGTGTCTCTTGTAAATGTGCATGCAATGTACCAACCTCTTGTTCATATTTGAAAATTTCATCCTCCACAAATTTTAGTGCTTCATCCTTGGCTTTTAGGGCATCTTCTACAACTTTCCTTGCATCCTCTATAGATCTTCTAGATTCCAAATCTCCACCCATCTTGATTGATTGAGCTCTAGTATTTCTCTTAAGTTTTTCTTATCTTTTTTCAATTTTTCATTTTTCATAGCCAAGGCTTCTAGGGTTGCTTCCAATTCACTAGATCCACTTTGTTCAGACAATTTATCAATGTATTCTTGACTCACACTTAATTTTTGAACAAGATCTTGTCTTCTAGCTCTTGACTACTGCAGTTGATTTTTTGATTCCTCAATGACCATTTCATCTTCTTTGAGTTGCATCATGTACTTAAACAAACCCTCCATATTTGCCTTAAGGATCCTCCCTAAGCTATTAGGCTCCTTCAAGGGAATAATGCTCTGATACCAATTGCTATTCTTCAAAGGCATTAAGAGGGAGGGGTGAATCAATGTACCCACATCTGAAACTCTTCTTTAATAGCTTCCACAAAATCCAACATGGAAAAGAAAATGTTACATAGAAACTAAGCACATAAACCATTCACACAAAGTAAAATCAAGACATAAGACTTTTGTTGTGGAAACCCTTGTTAGAGGGATAAAACTACGTGTTAGATGATACCCACAAATTTTACTAGTGCACCAAATAAATATGTCCTGTTAGGAGCAATTACAAACACCCTGCTAAGGGTATACCCAGTTAAGAGTATCTTTAGCCCAATTAGAAGCTAATACAAGTCCTCTTAAGAACTAGGATTACAAACTCCTTCTGAGAGTTACCTGGTTAGAGGATTTATACTTCAGATCCTGTTAAAGGTCCTTCTCACCCTATTATGAGTGACCTTCTGAAGGATTTTACCTACAAAATTGTTAGGGCTTGCCTTGAAATAGACCCAAGAATAAATAATATGAATATGACACTTCATGTCTAATAGATCCCCTTCAATTCTGATCATAGTGTCACCTTAAGCATCTAATAGCTTCACACAATCACAATCACCTATTCCAATGCCTCAACTCTCCAACAACTTACCCTAAAACTCAATTTCATCCTTATTTTATAACAACTCCAAGTGGGCCTTTATGCCTAAAACATTTTACCCACTAACATAAAAATCAAATCTAATCATGCCAAAATGCATTGGTCAACTCAATAAAGTCAACACAAAATTATCGAAGTCATAAACAATCATTTACAAATATTAAATTGATTAGTTAGCTGATATAATCAAGCTTTCTCTGCCTGTCTAATGTTCTTCCTGTCAGTGTCGCTTGAATCCTCAATAACTTGGTCAATTATTCAATCTAACTAATGTGATAGATAATAAATGTATGATTACACATCTTAACTCTATCTCTAACTCGAAATACAATCGCATGTACCTCACATACTATCTTGTTCTTGATTGACTGAACACATAGTCATTTATTCAATTAGATCCTTCAACACCATCGGTAAAACATATATCATGCCACCAATAGGATATGTTTCCAGTAATGACAATATAATTTTTCCATAAGGGTGTTACACTTGAGAACAATTTTAGGCATCAACAATTCCTTTTTCTGGCACGCTTGGTGGGAAAAGTTAAACGCAGTTGCGCAAAGCAAGTGCAAAATTTTTTAGTTTATATGAAGCAAGTGCACATGACCAAGTATTGGTTGAGGTCCAACTAGAGCATGGAATCAAACTACTTTAGTTATAATGCGGTTTCTCCCTAGCACAGTCATGCACTCTGAGTTCCAAATTCTAGGGAAATGATGCTCAAATTCCAGTGCGAGCTAAGGATTATCAAACTTGAACAAAAATGAGAGGCCCTCTAGAGCTCTTTGGTTATGATATAAGCTTCTTGTAGGGAGTTAGGCCTAGTAGAGGGGTTCATGGTCATAAATCACAACACATACAAATAAGTTCTAGGTGTTTCATGTTCGATGGAAGATGAACCTATTTTGGGAAAATTTGTGAAGTCTTCTTTCCATACCCTAAATCCAGATTTGGTTTCATCATCTAAATATGATCTGGTGGTATGGAACTTGATACATAACAACAAACAAGGTCAGAAGGACCCGCGACCAACACAAGTGAGAAAGGAAAACTCCCTCTTGACACCCGCAGAAGCTAACTACCCAAGTTGGATCCTTCCCAAGCTCCCCTATTTTTTCAATAAAAATGAGGATTCCCTTCTAGAAGCCTCAAAAATATAGGGACCCCCGTGAAGCAATTATCGCAATGAGGGACACCATCTAAACTATTCAGCAAGGAGGAAGCAGTAGACAATGACATACAGTTTTGGGATGAGCTAAAGACATTTTGTTCATCCCTAGATATCAATCCATTGGCTCATTTATCGAAATATCAAGCGGTACAAAAAAGAGATGTGGAGTCCCACAATGTACCAAACACACTACAAAAGGTTCATGCGTAGAGTAATGAAGAGGTGCAAGAATCAATCTCTTTCCAATAGAAGAATGGGCTAGTTTGCAACCAACAAGAAACAACCATCATAGAGCACAATAATATGGTCTAGGTTTGTATATTTGACCTTGTACCATCAAGAGAATTCCCCATAAGAAATGTATCCTTGCAACTGTAGAAGTTGAGAAATCCAACTTCACAGATCACCAAGAACACCTGCATGCAAATAACCTGTTGCTAAAAGGAAACCAAAGAGACAAAAGAAAAGGCTTGGAAAATCTCAGCGGAGTGAGAGAAAATTCTATTCCAAGGTAATCAAAATAATTACAAGAGTTAAACATTAAAGGTGAACAAAACCCTAAAAAGTTAAAAGCTAGGTTGCGCAATATAATTAATATAAAATATTAATTATATGCACCTAAGAGACAACTTAAGTGAAAATAGAGTACATAGGAAAATTAATAATTAAATCAATATGATCTAATTAATAAGTGAAGATAAATAGATACTCTAACACCCCCCTTAAGTGAAGCTTAGGAGGTAAGCTAACCTAGCACAACTATGAAAGTAGGAAAAGAGGGTCCCGGCAACAAGGCCTGATCAGGTACCCAATACAAGGAAATCTCTGTGAACCAAAGATAAAGGAGAAAAACCAGTGGGAAAACCCCTCTCCAAAAAGAGATAGAAAAAACATGCTAAAAAAACATGAAGGGAGGAAGGTCTCAACAAGACCCCCAAGGAAAAATTCCCTCACCCCAAGCATAGAACGCAACTGAAGATAGCGTGGAGATGCAAAAGGTTTGGTGAAGATGTTAGCAACCTGTGTGTTAGTGGGAATCTACTCCAAAGTGAGAACACCATCCTCAATTTGCTAACGGATGAAATGCATATGAAGCTCAATGTGATTAGTGTGCTGATGCTCCACTAGGTTGTGGGAAACATGAATAGCACTCTGATTATCACACCACAGAACAGTGGGACGATCAGGAGGAAAGCCAAACTCAGTCATCAACTATCAAAGCCATAGAATCTCTTGACTAGCATGCACTGCCACTCTGTACTCAGCCTCTATAGATGAAAGTGTGCGAGCATTCTACTTCTTGCATGACCATGTGATAGGACCAAAGCCAAGACAAAAGACAAAGCCAGAAGTAGACTTCCAATCATCAACATCACCAATCCAATCTGAGTCAGTGAAGCCAACAATGTGAGGAACCCCTGATGTGTAATGAATGCCATACATAAGTGTGCCCTGAATGTATCTCAAATACACTTGGAAGCTTTCCAATGACTCTCATGAGGCTCATGTGAGAACTGAGAGACTAGACCAACTACAAAGGAGAGATTAGGATGAGTGTGTGTCAGGTACAACAAACTGCCAACCAACTATCAATACAATGTAGGATCCATTGAAGGCGAAGTGCAAGAGGTAGACAAAGTAACACCCGACTGAAAAGGTGTGGGAGCAGGCTTGCAATCAAGCATATAAAAGCGTCAAAGCACGTCAAGAGCATACTTCTACTGGTAAACAAAGATCCCAGCAGAGGACTGAAAAATCTGTAGACCCAGAAAGAAGTGTAATGGACCAAGGTCAGTCATCTCAAACTGCTCCATCAATGCGTGCTAAACATCCTGAATCATAGAAGATGAGCTACCTGTGATGAGAAGATCATCAACATATAGCACAAGGATCAAAACCTCATCCTCAAGATGCTGAATGTAGACTGTAGGATCAGAATGACAACGTGTGAATCTTGTAGAAAGTAGAAAGGAGTCCATCTTCTCATACCAAGCCCGAGGGGCCTGTTTGAGACCATACAAAGAGTGCCAAAGTCTACAAACCAAGGAGGAATCCTGCACAAATCCCTGAGGCTGCTCCATGTAAATCTCCTCAGTAAGATCACTGTGCAAGAATGCACTCTTCACATCCATCTGAAAAATGGGCCATCCCTAAGAAGCTACGAGGGATAAGACAAGGTGAATAGAGTTCATCTTGGCAACAGGGGCAAATGTCTCAGTGTAATCAATACCCTCAACCCGTGAAAAACCCTTCATAACAAGACATGCCTTGTACTTATCAATAGAACCATCATCAACAAACTTAGTACGATACAATCACTTGCATCGAACTAAATTTATTCCCTTAGGAAGAGAACAAAGATCCCAAGTATGATTCTTCATCAAAGAAGAATACTCCTCCTCCATAGCACTGTCCCACTCAATATGTCCTATCGCTACTGCAAATGTCTGAGGATCACCACAAATAGCATGAATCAGAAGACTACAACCCACAATATGAGATCGGGTGCGATGGGAAGTAGACGGGTCACCAGCCAGAGATCCTGCAGCCTCAACTATAACACAAGCCCATCTAGGCATCTGTGGAGGATCTTGTGGTGGAGATAAATGGGGATCATCAAGATCATCATCCTCATCATCCTGAAAAGAAATTAGAAGAGATGAGGGAGTAGTGGTAAGTGAAGTAGACTTTGGAAGTAGGGTATCTACTACAAGAAGGCGCTCATCAAAATGGATATCCTGTCGAAACAGGACCTATCTGAAATCAGGATCAAACAACCTATATGCCTTAACATCTTCGCAGTAGCCAACAAAAATGAGGTGTCATCTATTCTTCTCCATTTCTCTCCTCTGAGCGTTAGGCACAAATGCTCATGCTTCACTACCAAAAAATCAGAATGAAGATACATCAGGCTTGACATGAGACCAAGCCTCCTCAGGAGTCATATGTCAAACTACCTTGTGAGGCATCCAATTCTAAATATAGTTGGCACAATTGACTTCCTCTACCCAAAAATATGAATCCATGGACCTAGACTAAATCATACAATTAGCCATCTCCTGAAGTTTTATGTTCTTTCTCTCTACCACACCATTCTACTGAGGGGTCTAGGGCACTAAAAAATGATGTTGAAGACCATGTTCAGAGCAAAAATCCCTGAAAGCTTGGTTCACATACTCCCCCCCATTATCTGTGCATATCCACCAAATAGAAAGACCAGATTGCTTCTCCAAAAATGTCTTAAAGACCCAAAATGAATCAAAGACATCAGACTTGTACTTCAAAAAGTACACCCATGTGCGCCTGGAGAAGTCATCAATGAAAGTAAGCACATATCTGGCAACAGAAAAAGGAGTAGGAAATGACATGAGGTCACGATGAATCAACTCCAGTGGTGCCAAAGCACAAGTAGCTTGTCCATGAGGAAAATGATCCTTATGTTATTTGCCAAGAACACAATCTTGACAAACCCCATCAGTGCAAGTAATCTTTGGAAGCCCAAGAACAAGTGCCTGTGTGCTCATCTGCTGAAGATATCTGTAATTGACATGGCCCAAACACTCATGCCAAAGTCTACTCATTGAATCTGCATGTGCTATAAGACAAGAACCTGTGCCATCAGAAGATTCAAATCCATCAAATCTGTATAGGCGGGATGCAGTGTCAACACTCCCAGTAGCCACAATCATATCAGAATCATGTAAGTCCTGAATAACCACATCATGTGGTGAGAACTCAATTGTCTTACCAGAGCCAGAGTGGAAAATTTGATAGATAGACAATAGGTTTGTTGAAATGTCAGGGACAAAAAGAACATCCTGAAGAGAACCCCCAGCTAATGCAAAAAAACCAGAACCTAAACCAGAAAGATGAGATGAGTTCCCAACAACAATATTTGAAGTAGCACAAGGAGAAAGTGAGGTGACCAACTGCTGAGTGTGAGTCATGTGGTGAGAGGCACCAGAATCAAGAATCTAGGTGGGCCCAGAAGTTGTTGCTCATGCAGTAAGAGCATGACCTTTCCCTATAGGGGAGGATGTGGATTGAGGAGCTGAAATGTGATGCTCCTGCATGGCTTCCTCTAAACCCTCCAAACATTTTTAGCACCTAGAAACAAGATGTCCATCCTTTCCACAAAAGTGACAGGTCTCAACTGATTTCTTCTTAGTCTTTGAGGTAGAATCAGTAGACTTCGAAGAAGATTTACCCTTCGGAGGGTTAGCTAAAGGTTTTGAATTAGTTTTCTATGTAGGTTTGGAGGAATACTCATTGCCTGCTGAATCTTTCTTCGGTTTGGCTTTCTGTTTTGGTTTCCCTTGTGAAGACTGAGTAACCAATGCTTGGCTAGAAGAGCCAAAAGCATCCATATGTTGGATATTTGCCTATTCTCATGTCAACCAATCACAGAATGTCTCAAATGAAGGCATGGTGTGTCTAGTACCCAAAGCATCCATGGTGGAGTAGAAAGTAAAAGAAAAGATTTGATATTGTCCTCTCAACTTCAAGAGTATCAGGAAGATACACTCATCATCTATCTTGTTTCTCCCACATCCCTGCAAAACTGAGCGCAGAGATTTGAACTTCATCAAGAAGTCCTCCATAGTGGGAAAGCTGGTAGGAGTCAAAGTGGTCAGCTCTGCATCAAGCTGTAGTGCCAGGAACTCATTCATTGTGCCAAACAAATCTAAAAACTTGCCCCAAATAGCCCTAGGAAGTGTCAAACCATCCAGGTGAAAAACGAGATTGTTGGAGATGTTCAGTGCAATCAAGCCCATGGCTTCATCCATTTTGTTTTTTGCTGAAGAACCTCAAAAGGGCGCTGCAGGATAGGTTGGTGTTCATCCAGACATGACCATAAGCCACGTGACATGAGTAGCCTAAACACCAGATGCAGAGATGGAGGAAATTGAAGCCTCTAATTCAACACTAAAATTGAGAGCTCAAATGGATGAATCAACAATCAAAACTAGCACCATTGTGTCTGGCTCAGAAACACCTTTCTGACAATGTTTCATTTTCTGAAAACGGACACCGTATGCTCAAGTTATGGCCAAAAAACCAACTATGCCTCCAAAAAATAGCTCTTTGGAAAAAACTAGACAACAAAAAATTTGATGGTCAAATGATTGTCACAGAACCCGAGAAAAAGTTGACGGCCATCTGCATGTCGCGGGCCTGTCTCGCTGGGAAAAAATTTTGTCGCCAAAAAAAGGAAATTTTGGCCGAAAAATTTGAAATTTATGCCAGAACAAATATACCGGTAGGTGACATCAATGATGACATCACTTGTGCTGCAGAGGTGACACCTAGTGGCGGGCCGGTGGCTGACATTGGTGGCGATGGCGGCTGGGCTGCTCCCGGGCAGTTCCCAAGCGGCAACACCACTGCTGGCTGCTCTACCAGTGGTCGGTGGCCAGTGGCCGGTGCGCCGGCTGGGGCCGGGCTGGGGTGGCATGGGGGTGGCGCGGCGATAGCCACCTTGGCTACGCTATGCAAAGCCCAAAAACCCTTAAAAAAACATTTTTTTAAAAAAATTTCTTTTCTCAATTTTCGTGTTATATGACCTAGGAGGGAGAAAATTTTTCCCAGAGGTCACTGTGACCAAAAATAACAAAATTTATATGAATTTTGACTCTCCTAGGCCTTCTGAGCACGATGGTGGAGTCCGTTTTGGCTCAAAGTGCTCCAAAAATAGCACATCCTCCAAAATAAAGAAAAAACCTGAGAGAAGCTATGGCTTTTGTCTTCGAATCACGGCTTCAAAAAACCCTCAGACCAGGCAGCAGTAGGGAAGTTCTAATACCATGTAGAAGTTGAAAAATCCAACTTCACAGATCGCCAAGAACACCTACATGCAAATAACCTGTTGCTGAAAGGAAACCAAAGAGACAAAAGCAATGGATTGGAAAATCTCAGCAGAGTGAGAGAAAATTCTATTCCAAGGTAATCAAAATAATTACAAGAGTTCAACCTTAAAGGTGAATGAAACCCTAAAAAGGTAAAAGTTAGGTTGTGTAATATAATTAATATAAAATATTAATTATATGCACCTAAGAGACAGCTTAAGTGAAAATAGAGTACATAGGCAACTTAATAATTAAATCAACATGAACTAATTAATAAGTGAAGATAAATAGATACTCTAACAGCAAGGAATCACCATATTACCCCAGTTCATATTTTCTCCAAGGCGTTAGGAGGAGCTGTCATTGGAGTGAATGCCCAGTTCAGGTCACATCTTCATTGCCCCTGATGTATCACACAAAGGAAGGGAAGTAATCTTTTTTCCTTTCTTTTACTATGAAATTTTAGAACCATGAAAAATTAATAAAAAACTAGGTCACAGGGGTAGCTACTTTCAAAACCCAGTTAAAGGTTTCTTTTAGAAAAAAGTAATCTCCGGTAGTGTAAATATTTATCTTTTCTTCTTTTTTGTGCATTTTGTGTTTGAGTTCTAATAAGAACTATTTCACAAAGGGCACATGGTCTGGTGTCTTCTATATAGTCGACAGTCCCCTATTAGTTGTGGGTTTCCTTTTTTGGTCTTGGTGCGTTCTTAGAAAGATATCCCCTACTTTATTGTCGTCTTGTATGTGATTCAAAGATGGAAAAATGTATGAAGGAAAATGTAAGAAGGTAAAATGTGTATATTGTTGTATTGTAAGATAAATGAACTTATATTTTGAATGGTTTGGGGAAGGTAAGATTCTCCTCCTAGCCCCAAATTTACAAAGGAAAGATCCAAATTGATTAACCATAAGAAAATGGTCAATGCACAAATGAATCAATCAATTGGAAATAAGAAGAAAGAGGAAAACCTTACATTCCCAATTTTTGAGGAGGAAGAGAAGGAGAGTGTGTAATAGATCTGAAATTATTAAAACCTTAATTGAAATGAATTGAAGACAAATATTAACCTCAAAGTATAGTAGATCTGAAAATTGTTGTTCTTTGATGTCTATACTGAGTTTCTGGAAATTATGCAACCAGATATGGAACAAAAATAAAGCGACAGAGAAAACCCAGAAACATTTTCCTTTTCTGCTCCAAGTTGACCTTGACCCAAATGAAGTTCGACCTTGACCCCTTTATGTCGACTTTGACTTGTGCTTCTCCGACGGAAATTTTATTCGCGAATCCTAAAAGTTTTCCAAAAAGGGTATTCAAATCTATTTTTTAATTTGATGTTCTGTGCCTGTACCCACAAGAAAAAAGGTTTTGTTTGTTGGGGGGAGGGGTTTGCCTTGGTCAAAACCTAGTTTTGGAATTAACCTTCTAATAGAATTGAAATTATAGTAGTAAACAAAGTAAATAGAACAATTCACCTTGCTTATGTTGAAACCCTTATGGATGATTCGAATCCTTGGATCCACAAGTATGAATGCACCAAATGGATGTAGAATGTAGAATGTAGGATGTAGGATGTCTTAGATCAATTTCCTTTAGATCTTCAATACCTATCTTGAATGGATCTTGGAATAGGAAGAAGCTTGAATGGATGTGGATGGAGAAATCTTCAACAAGAGGGCTCCATAGAGCTTGAATCCTTTAATGGCTACCAATGGATCTCCTTGATGAATTGAATGCTTGAATGATTGAAAGTAGATGATCGCTTCAATAGATTATGTGTAGATATTCATGTGTGTGGATGATATTGCTTCTTATGCTTAGGTGCTTCAAGTATCAGAAAATGAGAGGAGAAAGACTTCCTTATATACAAGTCTAGGGCACAAACTTCTAGAGAGGTCAACATAGGAGAATTAAATTCTAATTAGGCGTATACCCCTAGAAGTGGACCTATATTAAATATATTTTTAAGATTTATTACTTCAGAGTTTGAAATAGCTGACCTGGAAGTGGGAAACAATTCTTTCCAAACACTGACATCCAGAGATCTTGGGAATTTTAAATTTGGACCCTGGGTCAGGGTTGAGGTTGACCCTGACCTAGGTCAGGGTTGAGGTCGACCTTGACCATGAGGTCAAGAACCTCAAATTCTTAGGGAAAGATACCAGGAATAGGTAGGAGAGAAGTGGAAAATATGGCAAAAAATGGGAAAAAACTAGATCCAATTCAAAGACCCATTCAAGGCATTTAAAATGACCCCAAACCACATACTCGGAGGGCTAAACCAGTCCTAAATGGAAGTGCTTCCATTTTCCAATGATACATTTAGCCCCCACTTTAGCAAGAGTATGGACTCGATGCAAACTCTTGGTAAAGGAGATCAAAGAAAAGATAATCTTATTGAAATCAAAGGGACAAAGCAATCCTCAAACCCCTAGGGACTCAATTCTTTGTGATCCCAAAGATTACAATAAGAGAGACATCAACAATTAAATAAAAAAAGAGAAAGGGTGTGATTACCTCACCCAATGAGAACATATGTCCCATTGTGAATCACACAAGGAAAAAGTGCAACTGGAAAGATGGATTTGAACCACCTAGTGAATGTGGCTACTCACTAGTCAACCCATCAAGGATTCACTATCAGGAATATTCTATTCCAAAAGAGCAAAGTCAAAACTAGAGAGATCCAGTCTTAAGGACACTTTCTGAACTTAAGGGATAAAAACTTTGTAAATTGAAACTGGAGGGATCAAGAGATCCTATAATTTAAAAATCCATGCTTTAAGGATTAGTCTCTAATCCATAAAGGGAAAAAAAAAGTTGTAAGTTTGAAAATATTTTGAAAGTGCGTGTGTGCAAAAAGTGAGCAGACCGTATGCCCCCACATTAAAGTCATTTCTAACACTTTAACAAGAGCAATGGCTTTGACAGGAACATAAACAACTCCACTATTTACGCTTCCACTACGAGATGCCCCCATGCGAGGAAAAATCAAGGGAAATACCACATAAACATATAGAGAAAACATAAGGGATCTACCTACCATGGGGTCAGTATGATCATAATATTATATATATATATATTAGTGAAAATGAATTGACATCATTCCCCAAAGAAAGAAGAACTACAATCACAGTGGAGAAAACAAATGCAAGAGTTACAAAGAAGATTATTTTTGGACCTGTTAGTAAATAGATTTGTCCTACAAAAAAGTGATAAAAGAACTGACTCAAAATGCCTGACACAAAGATCAAACCTAACTAATAGTTGGAAAGGCTACCATGAGGTTGATAGCTTTCCTCTAAATATTGAGGTGCAACTCCCTCTAAGAAAGATATTCAATGAATTAAATGCAGATTATGTCTTTAACCCAAAGACACAAAGGTTGCTCACATTCATTCATCACTATGAAATGAATGCGATTACAATTCAAAGAACGAGAAAGTGAACAAAAGAATGGCCAATAGACCACTGATTTAAACCTTCCCGACACATAGAAAAAAAGAAATATTTAACATTTTATCTTACTTAAATGAAACATAAAGCCAACTGATTTCATGGTTTACACATAAACTTAACAAAATGAGAAAGACAACATTAAGAATGATTGTAATCACCAACAGATTTATTCCAATTGGGAAAACATATATTGAAACCTACAGATTTAAAAGACACATTCTCCCCTTATTCTTAAATATTTAATAAAATGACCCACTGATCATTAATATCCTTGCCACACTTAACAAGCCCGTAAAATAAAATATCCTCCTTCCTTGTTACAAACAAAACTCAGAAAAAAACCCTCCTTTGGGAGCCCACTGACTTCCAAAGAGAAGCACCCCTCTTTTAGTGTGTGTTCTCCTTTTATCTTCTCTTGTCTCCCGATGACAGTTATCAGTTTTAATAACTAATTCTTTATTGTCTTTAAAGATTCTCCTTTTTGCGAATATAGAACCTAATGTTTTGTAACATTAAAGATACATTCCAATAAAAAAAATGACATTTTTTTGGACAGGTGGTATAACTAAATAACAAGTGTCCTCTAGAGAAGGAACCATGGCCTACACATATTATCCATAGTATTCTTATCATCTCAATATTTATTCGAGCACCCCCAAAAGACAGTTATCCGCATGGAAATCGGCTTTCTTTCTTATGTTATTGTTTCTACCTATGAATCAATCGACAATGATCTATGGTTATTCATGTATGTTCTTTGTTTTGATAGAAGAATCATTGACTGCATTAAAAAACTTGATGGAACCTCTTCTGACAGGCTGGAAGCATGATCCCATTAGCAACATCAAGAGTTTTGGATATTGTGTTGAGGTTTCCTTGGTACAATGATCTATGTCACCGAGTTAGAAAGCCAATGGATGTCGATGAGCTTGGGTTAGGTTGACCACATTTGCTCTCTGCTTTGATAATCCATCTATTTATGCTTCTCCATTTTAAGGTTGCATGGAAGTTTATGTTATTAGCCAAACACTATTATCATTCTATCAAACATATGGAACACTCCCTTTACATAGCCAATCCGTGCTCTTTTATAATTGTTTCTAACAGTGTTGAAAATTTGCCAAACACTTCATAGTCTTCCCTCACAGACTGAATTTAGACATAGGTCTTGGTTACTGCTATGCGGCTTGGAGGAGATTTCTTCTCCTTATAATTTATTTCACAAATGCCGACTCTAGCTATCTTTATTCATGTCAATGTAGCATTCAAAGCTCTCCTAATGGAAATTCAAACTTCAACCAATAGAGATTGTTACCCAAATTTTCCCATTTATGAAGATTTTGGCTATAGGTGGAGTAAAATGAGGCTCCCACAAGGGTTGAGCCCAGCCTATGAGGTTGACCTTATTTCTATTCTTGGTTGTGTTTTACAGTCTCTTCAGTTCCTGCTTTGCCCCTGCCCCTACAAAAAAATCTAAGTGTTTAAAAACCTATGTATTTGATAAAACCCTAGTTACCCAAAATCTATTCTAAATCTTTATTACCTTTTAGGCGACTTAAGTTATTCAAATCCTCATGTGCACATTCATGCTTTGCATAAGTCTCTAAGTCGCACGATAAAAATATAATATCCCAAATCATCTAGCGACCCTAAAACTCTCGCCAGTCTCATGATCTTGTGAAAGAAAAGTATATTCCATTGTGATCAGGAGACTCAGTGATGACCATTGGATTGGATGATGATCGGATGGGAGTTGCGTAATCTCTTAATACAAACTGAAGTTGGAAAAATACCTAGAGATCATGTGACTCAGTGTGATTCCTACCTACGGGTATGACTTAAGTTCGGAGATGGGCTAGGTTAACAGCCTTTCAGTTGGGTGGTCTCATAACCAAAAGGAATATTCAATCAAGCAATAGAGACTTGGCGACTGCCGCCCAGTTTAAAAGAGGTTTAAGGATTTTCTCATGATCTCATGATAAATCCAGGGTTAGCAGGAAGGTTGGGAGACTTAGCGTCAAAGAGAAAGTGTTAACTCGAGGTCATGAGGCATTGCCCAGGTAAATAAAATGATCCAGTGGCTGCATTTTAAAATATAAAATGATTGAAATCTCCACCATTAATATAGAACTCCATGCCGCCTGTGACCATTAGAATTTAAATATTCAAAGGGAATTCAAATATCTGATCTCAGAATTTATTGCAGAACCAGCTTGCAGAGAGGTAGATAGATCGGTCGACTTCGTAGAGGCAAAATTGATGATGGTAGGAAGATTTCAGAAGTTATATCAGATCAATCAAGGATATTTTTTTAGAATGCATTTATGAATGAAACTGACAGTGTTAGGGTTTCTAAAAAATCCTTTTGTAATCAATTGTAACCCTAACAAGATCAGATTAACTGCAAGCCTGCGTGCTAGGGAGTATATATATCAGTTTTGAGATCTTTAGAGCTCAAAGAGTTTTCCTGACTTGGAAATTATCCGTGGAATTCTTTCTGCCCTCTGATTTCTTTATTTTTTAATCTTTCATTGATGTTTAGATATTGCAGAGGATTTTTGTGACATATTTTCTGTCCCTCGGCTTCCTTGTCTAAATCTCTCTTACTAAATTAGAATATATTGAGTGATTTCTAGTGAAACATTGGAGTCTTTGACCCCTCTTTCTTTTGCAATAGTGTTTACTACTATGGATGATTTGATTTAGATTAGTTTGTGGATATTCTATAGTCCCCTGTCATTTTGTCTCATTCCTATGCCGAATTGAAAAATTGGATGTCTATTTGCAGGTGATAGTCCGTGTCTACTTATAGTAAATATGCTATTGTTTGTGAAATCACTTCTTTCCCTGAATAGCCTATGTTTGTCTTGGGTCTCTCTATGAAATACTTATGCAAACCTGTCTAGGAAGTTGTGTTCTTTCGGTTCCGAGGTTTTCATGCTGAGATTAGTCAATGTATTTTGATTTAGGTCACCTTCGGTGTATCACCTAGTAGGATAATTTGCTTTTAGTCATTTCCCTTTCATACAATATTTCTATCCCTTTTCCCTCAAGAATTTACTTTCTTGTTAAGAAGCAAATTTGGGTGACATATCAAGAGGAACCAGCCTAGAATCTAGAAGTCTTGTCTCGGTTAGAAAAAGGTCCCACAACCTTGAGATGATTCCCACATTACACTAGATTACCAAGACTATGAGAGCTTGGGTGAAGGGTGCAAATCTAGGTGTCTAACATTTCTGGCACACCCGGTGGGACACCAATTGAAGTTTACTTACTAAGATTATGCTACTTCTGATATACTAGTTGCATAATAAAGATTTAAAGAGTTCTCCCTATCAAGTATATCTAGCAACTCCATTGGTAAAGAACAAAAAACCTAGTCTTGTTCAAATTTTATGAGAAAAGTTGAAACAAGAAGCTCAAAGATTTCTAAATTCACACAGCTGCCTTCTAAAAGGAACTATAGAAGATCATCTCAAAGAACACCCCCTACTAGGAGGGTATATTCTACACCACCTGATACTTTAGAGAGGAGACCCTGGCCTTTTCATTCCAGAAGAAGAGGAAGATCCCTAACTAGGGAACTACAAGAAGAGTCAACTCCACCCTTAAATAAAACTCTCACAGTTGCCGCTTAGCAAGTCACAACTCCTGCAATGGCGATGCAGTTTTCTTTTCCCCTCTTCAATCAAGGAAGCCCCTTGAAATTTTGTCAACATCATGATGTACCTCTAGTAGCACTTAAAAGTTTACCTGATTTCACAGGTGAAGGGAAAACAATAGCTTTTGAACACATAAGAGATGTAACTACTATCTTTAGTATACATAACATCACAGAGGAAGATGTGGCTACCAAGCTATTAGCAGTCTCTTTCAAAGGTAAGGCCTTAGAATGGTTTAGAACTCTTTCTATCAATTCCATTAATTCATGGGATAGATTAGGAGATGCATTAAGTAAATATTTTGAGGATAAATCAGATAACTTATCTCTAGTAGAGCAACTGACAACCATTAAAAGAGCCCCTCAAGAACAAATGATATACTTCAATAGCAAATTTCTTAAGACATGGAATAGAATACCTACCTCAGTAAGACCTTCAGCTAATCATGCCTTCCTATATTTTTTAAGAAGTCTAAATAGCAATATTTCTGTCATGATTCATTCTGTGGGAGGTACTTCATTACCTCAAGCTTTTGACATTGTTGTCAAGGCAGAGAACTGTCTAATAAAAGCTGGCATGATAGCCCCGAGGCCACCTATGCCCATATTCTATGACATACAACCAAGCATGCCTTTGCAAATAACTCCAATACCCACTATTTTAATACCTCAAGCAAGTACCAGTCATGGGGAAGTAAGGGAGGACCCTTCCTAGGAACTATTAGAATTACGAAGCAATCAACAAGAAATGAAGAAATTAATGCAAACCATGAGTAATGAGCTAATTAGCATAAAGAAACAAGGACAGGGGAGTAGACCCCCTCTTCAATAGAAAAATCAAATTCCCAATCAACAATATCAAAATCAGGGACAATCCTATCAATAGAATAGACCCTAATTTCAGGGAGGATATCAAGGGAAAAGGCAAAACTACAATCAGAGACCATCTTAGACTTATAATCCTACCCCCCTCAATTCTACAAATATAGTTAGGGATGTAGTCCCAAGTCAAAATAACCTTGCTGCATAGATGGAGTTGTTTTACCCCTGCAATCAATCCCATAACCAGACAACATGCTTAAATGGGAGGGTACACCAGGCACTGATGGCTCAAAGTGCCTCACTTACCTAATCAAAGGCTTCTCCCAATGAATCACCTCCTCACCAGGAGGCACAACATGATGAAACTGCTCTTTTTAATTGGGAGCAACAATATTTCAATGGAGTAAATGGTGAATCCACCATTTCTACCAATACTAGGTCTAAAAGAAGAGCTCAAGACATGGAACAAACAGGAGATAAGGCTTCTACATCTACAAAATTTTCATCACCCTTTGCTCCTGTTATGCTAAAGAAGGCCCCTGGCATTCCAGTCAAATAAAATCGACCTTCTAATCAAGTCAAGCCTACCATAGCAAAGATACACCAAAGAGTACACACAATCGTGCCCTTCAACATAGTGGATAATATGAAGAAAAAAAATATCACTATGTCTATGTGGGACTCTTTGGCTATTCTGGGACAACCTAAAATATTGAAGAAAGCAATGATCGAAGAGAAGATTCTTGAGCCGCCTATAATAAAAGAGGTTGTTAAGCTAGTATTGGTTAACACTAATCATAGGCAGGAGATTCCAAGCGGAAACTCCAGGGCTAATACCGTGCAATGTAGGAACTCAAAACCACCCCCTTTTTATGTATCTTTAATTATTGGAAAATCTTTGGTACATAATTGCATGGTAGATAGTGGGGCTACTAGCACTGTTATGCCTAAGAAGGTAGCTGACCAAGTAGGTTTGAAGTATGAGCCTTTCCAAAAGAAAGCTACCCAACTTGATGGTTCTTCAGTGAACATGATAGGTGTAGCTAAGGACACTAGTCTAGTCCTCCATGCAAGCCCCAATTTCTCTAACTTGCTCGACATATACATAATAGACCTCCTCACTCTATTTTCCATATACTTGGTGAGGGAATTTACAGCCAAGATAGGGGGGTACCTTTCCTTTTATTGGTCACACATGCTTTTTCACACAAGGTATGGGACTAAGGTCACTATGAAGTCAAAATCATTGGCAACACAATATGTAGAACCCTATGTGTCCAGTGTAATTAACACAAGTTGTCTCACACTTGATGATGATGACTACCAAATCATCAGGGAAATAGCCATTAAGCTAGAAAGTATCCCAGACATCTATTTAGATGAGTTAGAATCTCAGAGACTCTCTAAGGCCCAGGCCAATGTTATTTGGGATGTCGGTTTTGGGTCTTATTTGATTCAAGAAGAAGGTTGCATAGAGCCAAGTCTCTCCAAGGGAAACAAAGGCTTAGAAGATCAACACGGCCATGTTTGGGAGCTATACTTTGATGGTTCTAGAAGAAAACATGGTGCTAGTGGTGGTGCAATGCTAGTTTCTCCAAAAGGGGAGAAGTATTATGCTGCCTTTAGGTTCAGTTTCTCCTGCACTAGTAACACTGTTGAATACAAGAGCCTAGTGAATGGGTTGGAATGGGCCAAAAAGAGAGGGATTAGAACCCTAAAGGTATATGGTGACAAAAATCTGGTTGTTAGCCAAATAAGATGGATAAGTGTGACTAAAATTGATATAATGAGAGCATATAAGCATCAAATTTGGGATGCAATTGAAGATCTCCATACTTTCAATATCGTTACAATCCCCAGGAAATTGAATCAGAATGCAGATATATTAGATGTTGTTGGATCTCAATATGATATCCCTACAAGTGTTTCAAAAGAGAGGGATCAGTGACATATCAAAGTGATTGTCAGACCTTCTATTCTTGATAACAATATCAATTGGCAAGTGTTTGATAGTGACGAACAAATTCTGCAGTTCCTATTTGAAGAGGGAGTTTTCTCAGAACATAACCAAGGTAGATTATTGCAGAACTATGGTGATCAAGTGATACAACTAAGATCTAATAAAATTCCTAAAGGGCTTGTCACCCTAGAGTTTGTCTTCAATAGAGATGACCAAGCCTAGAAAAGCAAAATTTGCCTAGTAGTCCAGCAAGAGCATTGTACTGAATTAAAGTTAGAACCAGGTAAAAGTTTACAATTTGGGAAGGTGAATACTAATTCAGAAGAATAGGATTACACCCAATTATTTCAAGAATTTAGTGACATCTTTTCATGGAAATATGAGGATCTCAAAGGTTTTGACCATGCCTTTCTCAACATACCATTGAATTGGAACCCAATGCCAAACCGACCAGGCAGAAGCAAAGGCCTGTAAATCCTAAGTTAGAACCACTCATGCATAAAGAAGTCCTCAAATTAATAGAGAGTGGTATTATCTACCCCATCAAGCACACCATTTGGGTTTCCAACCTTGTTCCTGTCAGGAAGAAGAATGGTGAGTTAAGGCTATGTGTTGACTTCATAGACCTTAATAGGGCATCCCTGAAGGATCGTCATCCATTACTCTCTATGGAACAGATCCTACAATGTGTCTCTAGATCTGAGAGATTTTCATTATTGGATGGCTATTCGGGATACAATCAGATCCTAGTTCATGAAGAAGATCAATATAAGACTGTGTTTACAACCAAATGGGGGACCATGGCTTATCAAAATATGCCCTTTGGTTTTTCTAATGCAGGTGGCACTTTTCAAAAGGAAATGGATATGGCCTTTAAAATCCTCATGTAAAAATTTGTACTGGTCTATTTAGATGACATAACTATTTATTCTAAACATGCAACAGACCACATCAAACATTTGAGGAAGATATTTGAAAGGTGTAGAGAATTTGGGATATCTCTCAATCCCAAAAAATGTGTGTTTGCAATCCATGAAGGAAAACTATTGGGATATATAGTATCAAAAAAGGGAATTATAGTAGACCCTAAAAGGATTGCAGCTATCCTAGAGCTACCCTTACCACATCACAAGAAAAGTCTTCAATATTTCATAGGAAGGATTAACTTTGTCAGACGTTTCTTTCCCGATATTGTAGATCTATTGAAGCCTTTGACAATAATGTTGAAGAAGAATACATCTTTCTATTGGAGAAAAGAAGGGAAGGCCAGTTTTCAAAGAATTAAAGAGTCCCTGACAGAAGCCCCTACCTTTTTGAACCCAAAATTCAGTAAGGATTTTATCCTTTACACTTATGGAGGACCAGATGCTATTTATGTAATATTAACCCAAGAAAATTTTGAAGGATTGGAGCAACCTATTGCCTTCTTTAGCAAGGGTTTAGAAGAATATGAATATAGATATTCTTTTGTAGAGAAACATGTACTCAATGCAGTGAAGAGCCTTAAGAAATTTAGATATTTGTTAACCCACATCAAGGTACAATTGAAAGTAACCCATCCTAGTGTCAAGGAATTCTTGCTTTCCAGGGACCTAAACGAAAAAGGGCTGGTTGGATTACTAAGGTCATGGAATATGACATTAATATCCAAGTCACCAAGTTAGTAAGAGGAAGAGGTATTTGTGAGCATCTAATAGAGGATGAGAGTTCAAAGGGGTCAGAGAAAATAGATGCATCCCTAATCATACATTCAATAGAAGATCATGTCGAGGCAGCAGGTTGGTTGCCTAATATGATCCATTATTTGAAAATAGGGGAATGCCCTGTAGATATAAATCCAGCAAAAAGAAGGTACTATAGGTTATAATCTATTCCTTTCATGCTGATAGGTGCCATTGTTTTTAGAAAGGATCACAATGGTGTCCTTTTGAGATGCATAGGTTCAGACAAAATAGAAGATGTCCTATTTGAGTTTCATGATGGACCTTCTGGAGGTCACTTCTCTCCTAGGATTACTGCTTTTAAGATCATGAGGGATGGATACTATTGGCCATCCATCTTCAAGGACAGCCATGATCATGTAAGAAAATTCATCAAATGTATCATGTTTGTGGGAAAAGAAAAACTTGCAGCCTTGCCTCTTCAACCCATCAGAGTAGAGAAACCTTTCATGAGATGGGGCATAGATTTCATTGGCATGATCAATCCTCCATCAAGTGCAAGTCATAAATGGGTGATTACTGCCACAAATTATTTCACTAGATGGATGGAGGCAGTGGCATTGAAGGAAGAAAATGAGAATGTTGTCCTAAGCTTTAATGATGACATAATTCATAGATTTGGTGTCCCTGACTCTATTATTTCAGATAATGCATTAGCATTTACAGGCATGAGAGTGACTGAATGGGCAGTCAAACATGGTGTTTACTTGAACACAAGTTTGAACTACTACCCTCAGGGTAGCAGTTTGGCAGAGTCAACGAACAAGAACTTGATTAGGATAATCAAGAAAACCCTAAAAGACAACCGAAGAGATTGGCACACCAAGCTAAAATCTGCATTGTGGTTAGATAGAATTACCCCAAAGAAGATCATAAGATTTTATATATATATATATATATATATATATATATATATATATATATATTTGTGAAAATGAATTGACATCATTCCCCAAAGAAAGTAGAACTACAATCATAGTGGAGAAAACAAAATGCAAGAGTTACAAAGAAGATTCTTTTTGGACCTGTTAGTAAATAGATTTGTCCTTTGAAAAAGTGATAAAAGAACTAAATCAAAACGCCCAACACGAAGATCAAACCTAACTAACAGTTGGAAATCCTACCATGAGGTTGATATCTTTCCTATAAATTGTGAGGTACAGCTCCCTCTAAGAAAGATATTCAATGAATTAAATGCAGATTATGTCTTTAACCCGAAGACACAAAGGTTGCTGACATTCATTCATCACTATGAAATGAATGCGATTACAATTTAAAGAATGAGAAAATGAACAAAAGAATGGCCTGCAGACCACCGATTTCAACCTTCCTAACACAGAGAAACAAAGAAAGATTTAACATTTTATCTTACTTAAATGAAACATAAAGCCAACTAAATTCATGGTCTACACATAAACTTAACGAAATGAGCAAGACAACATTAAGAATGATTGGAATCACCAATAGATTTATTCCAATTGGGAAAACATATATTAAAACCTACAGATTTAAAAGACACATTCTCCCCTTATTCTTAAATATTTAATAAAATGACCCACTAATCATTAATATCCATGCCACACTTAACAAGCCTATAAAATAAAATATCCTCCTTCCTTGTTACAAACAAAACTCAGAAAAAAAAACCCTCCTTTGGGAGCCCACTGACTGCCAAAGAGAAGCACCCCTCTTTTAGTGTGTGTTCTCCTTTTATCTTCTCTTGTCTCCCGATGACAGTTATCAGTTTTAATAACTAATTCTTTATTGTCTTTAAAGATTCTCCTTTTTGCGAATATAGGACCTCATGTTTTATAACATTAAAGCTATATTCCAATAACAAAAATGACATTTTTTTGGACAGGTGGTATAACTAAATAATAGGTGTCCTCTAGAGAAGGAACCATGGCCTACACATATTATCCATAGTATGCTTATCATCTCAATATTTATTTGAGCACCCCCAAAAGATAATTAGCCGCATGGAAATTGAATTTCTTGCTTATGTTATTATTTCTACCTGTGAATCAATCAGCAATGATCTATGGTTATTCATGTATGTTCTTCATTTTGATAGAAGAATCATTGACTGCATTAAAACACCTGATGGAACCTCTTCTGACAGGCTGGAAGCATGATCCCATCAGCAACATCAGGAGTTTTGGATATTGTGTCGAGGTTTCCTTGGTACCATGATCTGTATCACTGGGTTAGAAAGCCAATGGATGTCGATGATCTTGGGTTAGGTTGACCACATTTTCTCTCTACTTCAATAATCCATCTATTTGTGCTTCTCCATTTTAAGGTCGCATGGAAGTGTATGTTATTAGCCAAACACTACTATCATTCTATCAAACATATGGAACACTCCCTTTACATAACCAATCTGTGCTCCTTTATAATTGTTTCTAACAGTGTTGACAATTCACCAAACACTTAATAGTCTTCCCTCATAGACTGAATTCGGACATAGGTCTTGGTTACTGTTATGTGGCTTGGAGGAGATTTCTTCTCCTTATAATTTTTTTTCACAAATTCTGACTCTAGCCATCTTTATTCATGTTAATGTAGCATTCAAAGCTCTCCTCATGGAAATTCAAACTTCAACCAATAGAGATTGTTACCCAAATTTTCCCATTTATGAAGATTTTGGCTACAGGTGGAGTAAAATGAGGCTCCCACGAGGGTTGAGCTTAGCTTGTGAGGTTGACCTTGTTTCTGATCTTGGTTGTGTTTTATAGTCTCTTCAGTTCCTGCTTTGCCCCTACCCCTGCAAAAAAATCTAAGTGTTTAAAAACCTATGTATTTGATAAAACCCTAGTTACCCAAAATCTGTTCTAAATCTTTATTACCTTTTGGGTGACTTAAGTTCTTCAAATCCTCATGTGTGCATTCATACTTTGCATAAGTCTCTAAGTCACGTGATAAAAATAGAATATCCCAAATCATCTGGCGACCCTAAAACTCTCGCTAGTCTCATGATCTCGTGAAAGAAAAGTATATTCCATTCTGATCAGGAGACTCAGCGATGACCATTGGATCGGATGATGATCGGATGGGAGTTGTGTAATCAGTTAATACAAACTGGAGTTGGAAAAAGACCTTGAGATCACATGACTCAGTGTGATTCCTGCCTACAGGTATGAATTAAGTTTGGAGATGGGTTAGGTTAACAGCCTTTCGGTCGGGTGGTCTTGTAACCAAAAGGAATATTCAATCAAGAAACAGAGACTTGGCGACTACTACCCAGCTTAAAGGAGGTTTAACGCTTATTGCATGATCTATTGATAAAGCCAGGGTTAGCAGGAAGGTTGGGAGACTTAGCGGCAAAGAGTAAGTGTTAACATGAGGTTATGAGGCATTGCCTGGGTAAATAAAATGATCCAGTGGCTGCATTTTAAAATATAAAAGGATTGAAATCTCCACCATTAATATAGAAGTTTGCGCCACCTGCGACCATTAGAATTTAAATATTCAAAGGGAATTCAAATATCTGATCTCAAAATTTATTGCAGAACCATCTTTCAGAGAGGTAGATAGATCGGCTGACTTCGTAGAGGCAAAATTGATGATGGTAGGAATATTTCAGAAGTTATATCAGATCAATCAAGGGTATTTTTTTAGAATGCATTTATGAATGAAACTAACAGTGTTAGGGTTCCTAAAAAATCCTTTTGTAATCAATTATAACCCTAACAAGATCAGATTAACTCCAAGCCTGCGTGCTAGGGAGTATATATATCAGTTTTGAGAGCTTTAGAGCTCGAAGAGTTTTCCTAACTTGGAAATTATCCGTGGCATTTTTTCTACCCTCTGATTTCTTTAGTTTGTAATCTTTCATTAATGTTTAGATATTGCAAAGGCTTTTTGTGACATCTTTTCTGTCCCTGGGCTTCCTTGTCTGAATCTCTCTTACTAAATTAGAATATATTAAGTGATTTCTAGTGAAACATTGGAGTCTTTGACCCCTCTTTCTTTTGCAATAGTGTGTACTACTATGGATGATTTGATTTAGATGAGTTTGTGGATATTCTACACTCTCCTATCATTTTGTCTCATTCCTGTGCCGAATTGCAAAATTGGATGTCTGTTTGCAGGTCATAGTATGTGTCTACTTATAGTAAATATGCTATTGTTTGTGAAATCACTTCTTTCCCTGAATAGCCTCTGTTTGTCTCGGGCCTCTCTATGAAATACTTATGCAAACCTATCTAGGAAGTTGTTTTCTTTTGGTTCCAAGGTTTTCATGCTGAGATTAGTCAATGTATTATGATTTAGGTCACCTTCGGTGTATCACCTAGTAGGATAATTTTCTTTCAATCATTTCCCTTTCATGCATTCTTTCTATCCCTTTTCCCTCAAGAATTTACTTTCCTGTTAAGAAGAAAATTTGGGTGACATATCAAGAGGAACCGACCTAGAATCCAGAGGTCTCATCTTGGTTAGCAAAAGGTCCCACAACCTTGAGATGATTCCCATGTTACACTAGATTACCAAGACTACGAGAGCCTGGGTGAAGGGTGCAAATCTAGGTGTCTAACAGAGATGTCGGTTCTACATATGCTTTGTGCCCTTCTATTTAATGGACAACCAAAATTTATCCATCAATTCTATGGCATGAACTTTTTGCCTTGAATTCATGAGAAAGACTTGGGAATGAGACTGTGATTGAAAGGAGAATGAGTGAATCCCAACTTAATCAAACATATGTTCTTGTCGACTCCTCCCCTTCATAATACAGAGAATGGCATTCTGACATTCGATCATACCATGGCAACATGATCCCACTTTTACCTTATCCATGAATTCGAGTGCATTTATTTATTAATCTCCATATACAATACTGCACAGATTCATTCCACATTGCTTTGGAAATATTTCTCAAAGCACCCGTGTTCCAGTTGGAATGGTGTAATAAATTGATGACAAGTCAAGGGGGCTATGACATCTGCTGATAATTTATTATTCCATGCATCCCCATTTTTCAGATAGTTCATCTGCGATGTGTCTTCACATTCAAATCATTCATTTCTTTATGTGTCAACATTTGGTCAAACGGTTCGTAGCTATTCACCATCTTCAACCTGAATCCAAAGTGTACTTGAGCTGGCTGTAACTAATTGCTTGGTTTTGGGGGAGGCACTCATCATGCATTTCTATGCTCAAGAACAATAGGGTTGTGCTTTATCTTGCTCGATTTTGTCACTGACAAACATATAGAGTCATCTTTGTGATTCGATCATGGATCTTGATGATTATGAAGTCAATCTTGTGCATATCTCATAATGATTTTACCACATCTATATGAGCTACAAACCTGAACTCCATTCACTATTTTTACTCGAACTGCTCACTATGCAAGACCATATAAATCTTGTTCTCCTTTACATCACTGGAACTACCATTATTGTATTTGATCATCACACAGTGTTCTTAAATTTTTTATTGGATTAATCAAGTTATGCAAACTTTGATTGATTGAAACTTTCCTTGTTATGTAGTGAGCTTAATAACTTAGTAAATGAACCATTTGCACTTTGAAGTGTTGAAAATTGAAATTCACCAAGAAATTAGCAATGCAATTTGATACACCATGAAAATTTTAGAACTTGAACCATTCTCTTTCCACCTTCAACTTGTGCTTCACAAATTTGATCTCTACACATTTGGACTATGGTTCTTAACTTGACCCTTAGATCTGCACTTCAAATTCTGAACTTGGATCATGAACTTTGGAACTGTCAAACCTGCATTTGAATTTGAAATTTGAACTTGAACTTGAAGTTCAATGATTCAAAAGTTCATCTGAACATTACCTTTTCACAAACAATACTTTACAGGAGCATTTTCAACATAAACTGGGGGAAAAATTAAGAGAAAACTTTTGAGGAGACCTGATCTTGGAGTTCTAAGATCGGGGTGCTGAAAGTGTGCAAACAACTAGCTGTAACTGGGGAGTATGTGATGCAAAGCACATAAAGAATCCAAAAACTACTGGTAAAAATACTAGTGCCTTGTCCAATGGGCAACAGAGTCAAAGCATATGGAAAGAAAGAGGAAAAATGCTTGCAGAGAGGACGGGGAGGAATGGGGAAACTACCAAAATAAAATTGAAAGCAGAACCAACTACTCTGAACACCTAAACTAAACAAACTACCTACAAACTAAAGCAAAAAAAGGCTAAACTAAACACAACAAAACCTTATTTACAAAAAGACAAGGCTAGCAGCCCATACCTCCAAAGATGCATCTTGCTGCTCATGTGAAGCCATTGACTGGCTGAAAGAAATATGAGCCCCTCCTGATCGGCCGATTGTATTTGAGTATGAGATCCCTATGCCACCTTCTTTTGGAAGATTCTCCATTGTTGCTAACCAAAATTATTTTATGCAAGAGGCTGGTAAACAAAGAGTCATGTCCAAAAATCCATAATTCATCATATACTCCTAGTTTCACCTGAGATTTTGACATGGAATTTTTAGAGTCATTACCCACCTCCAACTAGAAAAACTTGTACCCTAACATCTATAGAGAGAACATTACATCATTCTCAAATTGCTTATGCGACACAAAAGGGTTAACAAAATTAGATTGATTAACATCCAGACTTTCCCCATCTGACTCAAATACATCACAAATTTCACCTCGTGAGACTGAGAATACACGCCAAATCTTATCTAGCTTCCTGGTCAAAAGGCTAGATCTTACTTTACTTGACAAGCAGTAGATTAGATCACTTTCTCCCCTTCGGAATGTATGACAACAATAGCATTTGTCTTGCTGTGAGTGCCCCTCATCTTTTAGCAATCTATGGTCTCTCTTTGTGAGAGGTTGATCATCATAACAAATCCAACCACCTCCCATGCTTGAGGTAGATATCATCAATTGTACAGGAAAGTCCTTTTCTTCATTCATTCTTGTATGTATTAGATGTTGCACACTTATACTATCTTGAGAATGAAAAATGTTGGCACTTGTCTTGTCAGAAGGACAAGGTAAAATTTTATCATCAAAATAGGAAAGATCCATATTCAGATTATTATATTCTTTTGGATAACAAGGGTTAAAAACATGAGATATAAATCTTTCAGCCTCATCTTCAACCCTGAGCTGAAAAGAACATTGCTCATCATTAAAGACACCTATTTGTCTGACCTTCTCCAATACATCATCTTTAACACAATCGCTCTTAGTGGAATCTTCAGTACTTAAATTATGACTAAAACAACAAGAGGGTTCATCGCACATCGGGTCTATCCTGGCCAAAATTGTTGCATAGTCCTTTCCTACGATTAAATCAAAAAATTCTTTATCTGAGACCAAATCTTGGGATGGATCTATACTTGAGTCCATTTTAGAAGAGTGTTCCCAACCGATGGGTACCAAGAGTTGATCTGTTATCTCTTCTTGATGAGGGAAAATGTTGTGCCACTCATTAACGAGTTCTTGGGGCTACAACCTTTCATCAACTAAAGGAGCATCTTGCTCCAAGTTTGTCTTCAAATCCATTCTTCCAATCAAGCTTTCAGATTTGAAATAATCTCCACTAAAGCATGTTACAACCTTATTTTCAGAACAAGCATCAAAAAGAAAATCTGCTATTGTATGGTCTTCAAAATAGAATGTTTCCATAACAAAAGCTTCAAAAACACTCGAACACAAAGAAACATTATTATCCCTATCCTCCGAAAAAGTTTAAAAATTCATACTCTGGTGATGCATCATCAAAGAACACCTTAGTAGAAGCTTCAAATTCAAAATTTTCTACATCGAAAGAAAAATAACATTTGGACAGCCCTTCATCATCTTCACTTACCATTTACTTACCAAGGTTAAGGCCATTCTTGTTCATCAAAACTTGATCTTCGGGAGGGCGGAGTGCTCCTTGGTGGGCCTCTTTCTCATTCATGACAAGATGATTAAAATAAAAGGATGAAATAGACACAACCAGAATCGCATCATCATCTACCTTCTGCTCTCCATTTAGCTGTGATGCCCTTTTCTGATATTCTTGTAGCACTTTATTCTTCTCCTCTAACTCTTTCATCTTGTGAAATCTGACACAAAGGCTTCTCCACAACAGAGAAAATGTGTGATCATCTTCCATGCTTATATTATTCCTAACAGCTCGGGAGATGCTTTCTTTGAAGCTCTCCACGAACTCACGCAACACTTTATCATCCATTTGATAAAGTTCCATGAGAGATGGATTTGGACTTGGCTTTCTCATGGATTTCATATTCGGCAAGGTCTTTATACAGAGTCACCAATCTCCAACATCCGAAGATAATCGTAAAATTGAGGAAACAATTATTAGATACTGATCTTCATTCCCAGTCCCCAGCAGAGTCACCAAAAAATCAGTTAGTAAAAAGATTTGTCCTTCAAAAAAGTGATAAAAGAACTGACTCAAAATGCCCGACATGAAGATCAAACCTAGCTAACAATTGGAAAGGCTACCATGAGGTTGATATATTTCCTCTGAATTATGAGGTATAGCTCCCTCTAAGAAATATATTCAATGAATTAAATATAGATTATGTCTTTAACCCGAAGACACAGAGGTTGCTGACATTCATTCATAACTATGAAATGAATGCAATTACAATTTAAAGAATGAGAAAATGAACAAAAGAATGGCCAATAGACCACCTATTTCAACCTTCACGACACAGAGAAACAAAGAAATATTTAATATTTTATCTTACTTAAATGAAACATAAAGCTAACTGACTTCATGGTTTACACATAACCTTAACAAAATGAGCAAGACAATATTAAGAATGATTGGAATCACCAACATATTTATTCCAATTGGGAAAACATATATTGAAACCTACAGATTTAAAAGACACATTCTCCCTTTTTTTTTTTATTTAATAAAATGACCCACTAATCATTAATATCCCTGCCACACTTAACAAGCCTGTAAAATAAAATATCCTCCTTCCCTGTTACAAACAAAACTCAGAAAATAATCCATCCTTTGGGAGCCCACTAACTACCGAAGAGAAGCACCGCTCTTTTAGTGTGTGTTCTCCTTTTATCTTCTCTTGTCTCCTGATGATAGTTATCAGTTTTAATAACTGATTCTTTATTGTCTTTAAAGATTCTCCTTTTTGCGAATATAGGACCTAATGTTTTGTAACATTAAAGCTACATTACAATAACAAAAAATGACATTTTTTTGGACAAGTAGTATAACTAAATAATAGGTGTCCTCTAGAGAAGGAACCGTGGCCTACACATATTATCCATAGTATGCTTATCATCTCAATATTTATTCAAGCACCCCCAAAAGACAATTAGCCACAAGGAAATTGGCTTTCTTGCTTATGTTATTGTTTCTACTTGTGAATCAATCGGCAATGATCTATGGTTATTCATGTATGTTCTTTGTTTTGATAGAAGAATCATTGACTGCATTAAAACACCTGATGGAACCTCTTCTGACAAATAGGAAGCATGATCCCATCAGTAACATCAGGAGTTTTGGATATTGTGTCGAGGTTTCCTTGGTACCATGATCTCTGTCACTGGGTTAGAAAGTTGATGGATTTCGATGAGCTTGGGTTAGCTTGACCACGTTTTCTCTCTGCTTCGATAATCCATCTATTTGTGCTTCTCCATTTTAAGGTCGCATGGTGGTTTATGTTATTAGCCAAACACTATTTTCATTATATCAAACATATGCCACACTCCCTTTACATAACCAAACTATTCTCCTTTATAATTGTTTCTAACAGTATTGACAATTCGCCAAACACTTCATAGTCTTCCCTCACAGACTGAATTTAGACATAGGTCTTGGTTACTGCTATGCGGCTTGGAGGAGATTTCTTCTCCTTATAATTTGTTTTCACAAATTCCGACTCTAGCTGTCTTGACTCATGTCGATGTAGCATTCAAATCTCTCCTCATGGAAATTCAAACTTCAATCAATAGAGATGTTGATTCTGCATATGCTTTGTGCCCTTCTATTTAATGGACAACTAGAATTTATCCATCAATTCTATGGCATGAACTTTCTGCCTTGAGTTCATGAGAAAGACTTGGGAATGAGACTACGATTGTAAGGAGAATGAGTGAATCCCAACTTAATCAAACATATGTTCTTGTTGGCTCGTACCCTTCATAATACATAGAATGGAATTCCGACATTTGATCATACCATGGCGACATGATCCCACTTTTACCTTCTCCATGAATTCAAGCACACTTCTTTATTAATCTCCATATACAATACTACACAGATTCATTCCACATTGATTTGGAAATATTTCTCGGAGCGCCCATTTTCCAATGGGAATGGTGCAAGAAATTGATGACAAGTCAAGGGGCTATGACATCCGCTGATAATTCATTGTTCCATGCATCCGCATTTTTTAGATAGTTCATCTGTGATGTGTCTTCATGTTCAAATCATTCATTTCTTCATGTGTCAACATTTGGTCAAACGGTTTGTAGCTATTCGCAATCTTCAACCTGAATCCAAAGTGTGCTCGAGCTGGCTGTAACTAATTTCTTGGTGTCGGGGGAGGCACTCATCATGCCTTTCTATGCTCAAGAACAATAGGGTTGCGCTTTATCTTGCTCGATTCCATCACTACCAAACATATAGAGTCATCTTTGTGATTTGAACATGGATCTTGATGATTATGAAGCCGATCCCATGCATATCTCATAATGATTTTACCACATCTATATGAGCTCCAAACCCGAACTCCATTCACTATTTTTACTCAAACTGCTCACTATGCAAGACCATATAAATCTTGTTCTCCTTTACATCACTAGAACTACCATTATTGTATTTGATCATCACACAGTGGTCTTAAATATTTTATTAGATTAATCAAGTTATGAAAACTTTGACTGATTGAAAATTGCCTTGTTATGTAGTGAGCTTAATAACTTAGTAAATGAACCATTTGCACTTTGAAGTGTTGAAAATTGAAATTCACCAAGAATTTAGCAATGCAATTTGATACGCCATGAACATTTTAGAACTTGAATCATTCTCTTTCCACCTTCAATTTGTGCTTCATAAATCTGATCTCTACACATTTGGACTATGGTTCTTAACTTGACCCTTGGATTTGCACTTCAAATTCTGAACTTGGATCATGAAATTTGGAACTATTGAACCTGCATTTGAATTTGAACTTTGAACTTGAACTTGAAGTTCAATGATTCAAAAGTTCATCCGAACATTTCCTTTTCACAAACAATACTTTACATGAGCATTTTCAACATAAACCGGGGGAAAAATTAAGAGAAAACTTTTGAGGAGACCTGATCTTGAAGTTTTGAGATTGGGGTGCTGAAAGCGTGCCAACAAGACCACAACATGGAGACCAAAAAGAATCAGTGCTGCCATGTCGCAAATCCAAGCGGACTAAACAAGGAAAACATTTTATGAACAATAGCACATGTACAACATAATATGCAAACAACATATAGAAGAATAGAGATACATATAGAGGAATTGTACAACAAGTTTGATTCCTTTATCACCTTGCACCAACAAATTAACAAGGGTCGTATAAAAGAATCTAACAAAAATTTAGCAAACACATTATGGGAGAAGCACAATACAACAGGAAAACACATAAAAGGCTAGCATGGAGGAAAATCCAATAAAGTGCATCGCCTACTCTCCCCATCTTTGTCTATATCATTTAGGGAAGGTGGGTAACTCGCAAGAGGGATATATCCAACACAGTAGGAATAATAGCCAGTTCCAAAAAAGGATCCTCTTGAGAATCACAATGTTCGATACTAGGTGTAATTATCATTTGTGTTGAAAGAATATTAGGTAAACTGGTATCAATACCAATAGTATCATATTCTTCATTAGAATCATCAAGAGTATCCTCTTCATTAAGATTAATCAAAATAGAATCTAAGATACAAATAGAATCATCATAATCATTCATCTTACCATCATTATTAACATTAACTTCTTCCAACACATTAGGCATAGGCTGGTCAAAAGAAGGTAAAGAACTTGGAAGAAAAGAGGCACGGGCCTTAGCTTGAGCTTGATGCTTCTTACGATGTTCATTGGAAGATCAGTTACATTTTTTCTTGTTTGAAATATGTTGAGAACTAGGAGGAACAACAATTGGTTCCTTCACAGGTTATATAGGAGGATTAGTAGGATTCTTAGTAGGCTGAAAAGCAACACTAGGAGCTTGATTAACAAAACTAGAAGAAATGGATAAAGGAGGTATGGAAGGCATAGGAAAAATACCATGGTTAAGATCCATATGAGGCATGCTTAACTCAACAATCTTGCGATGTTTATAGTCTTGATATGAGCAAAAAAGGTTATCAGGTCGAGAAGAACATGAATTAAGTAATGAAGGCCAAAAGAAGTCAAGGGTAGCACAATCCCTAGGCCTAGAAGGTTGATTAAACTATGATTAATTTTTTTCACCTATTCATCATGAATGAACTTAATACACTTATTGATAAGAGAAGAAATGACATGCATGGAAATCAACCAAGACAAACCAAGCTTAACTTGAAATTGATCCGAAGTAGGGACAAAAACAAAGGTAATATCCGTAACTTTACCACAAAGTTCAACAGGAAAGTTAATAGAACCAAATTATGGATAGAGAAAACCATTACAAGTTTGGATCCACACATTAGATGTATTATAAAAATCACATTGTAAGTTCTTCAAAAAAAGGTTTTCTTTAGTAATGACATTGACTAAGGATGTAGGATCAACAAGATAGCCACCCATAGGTATCTTAGAAATCCTATAATAAATGTAGAGGGGATGATCAGGAGCTTTGATAGTCTCAGAATCATCAAAGGTGATAGAGAGTTCCCTAGGTCTTTTATTCTTTAGTTGTTTTTGATTTTTAGATTGAGGTTTCGGTTTAGGCTTAGGTTGAGGTGGAACTTGAAGTTGAGGTTGAGGAGAAGGAACTTGAATAAGAGGTTGAGATTGGGGCTAGAGTGGAGATATAGGTTTAGAGAAAACAACATGCTCTACATGGTTAAAAATATGATTGAGATCATCCATCTTTGAATCATAAATAATAACCACAGAAGATGGCTGAACAATGGTATTAGTATCATGTGTAGGCAAAGGATTCGTAGAGATTTGGGGGTTTTGATTAGGAGGAGAGATAGATATTTTCCCACTACCATCAAAATTATCAACATATAAAGCATTATAATCAATTAAGTCTTGAACCTTATGTTTTAGAGAATAACACTTCTCAGTATCATGGCCATTCTGATGATGGTATTGACAAAAGGCTTTGGGGTCAAAGGATTTGGATGTCATTGTAGTAGGAAGAATAGGTTGAGTAGGAGGAAAAGTAATCATATTAGCATTCAATAACTTACTCATAATAGAATGTAAAGATTCAGAAAGAGGAGTAAATGTAAGATTCAGAAAGAGGAGTAAACGTATGATTCAAACAAAAAGCAGTGGATGCAGAAGTGACATTGTTGGATGCAACAACAACTTGATCAACAATTGCATTTGCTTGCTTATTTATCTTGACATAGTTGTTAGGTTTTTGAAACTTGTTGGGATTATGAGAAGCATCACTCTTATCAACTGGAATAGGAGCCACTAGAGTGTTGTTCTCAAATTGACTCACTTGTTATTGATAATGATGAAGCACTGCACAAAGTTGTTGAAAAGAGGTAAAATGAGTAAACATAATCTTATCTCTAATATCATTTTACAAATTTGAAATAAACATGTGCTAAGTATCAATATCAAGAATAGGATAAGAAATTTTAACATACAAATGCTTAAATCTACCAATAAATTCAGTCAATTTTTATTTAGTATTGTGTTTACAATGCATCAAATCAGTTAAGGACACTTGCGGACCAATGTTATTTTAGAACTGTTGGATAAATGCATTAGCAAGTTTTGGAAAAGAATCAATAGAATAAGGAGGCAAGGAACAATACCATTGCAAGGCCTTATCAAGAAATGTTCTAGCAAACAAATTGGCTAAAATCCTATGGTCATGGGCATAGTCACTACAAAGGATTTGAAATCTTTTAACATGAGTGACAGGATCTCCCCTACCATTGTAATTCTATGGATGAGGCATATCGGCTTGCTGAGGGATAGGAGCATGAATAACTTCTAGGGATAAAGGACTACCCATGTCACATGTAGGAATACTAAACTTGGATTGAGTTAAGGACACAAGTTATTGTTGTAAAGAGGACACAGTTTGAGCCAGACTAAAGATTGTGAAATCATTAGAAGAAACAGGAGGCATAGAAACATTAGGAACACTAGGAAAAGTGTAGGAAGTGGCGGGAATGGAAGACACAACTGGTGGAACACATGGAACCATAGTTAGAAGAGGGTTGGAATAGGCAAAATTAACGCTATGGTAAGAAGGTTGTGATGTAGGTAGAGACACAGATGGAACACTCATAGGAAGAGATTGAAGTGGAAGATTCGAAGCTAGGGGATTGGAATATGGAAGATATGTAATCATTAAAGGAGTGTAAGTAGGAATACTAGGTAAAGGAATAGAAGAAGGTTCCACACTAGTGAAAGGAGGAGTGAATCCTAGATCTTGAGCTTCTTGAGCTAAAGGTTTGAAATTTAAATGCACAAGATGAGTGATACCATGCAAGATATTAATACCTTGATAACTATCATGAAGGACTTTCTTAAGGGTCTCTATAGCTTTAATAGAATTTTGATTATGGTTTTATTGAATAAGCCAATTTCCCATTTTATCAAGTTCAGTTGAAAGTTTTTGGACATGTTTAGGAGGAAATCTTAAAACATCATCCTCTTCATGAGATGAGTGAGAAGATTTATGCTCTGTAGAAATATTGGAATCATGAGTGATCAAATTTTCATCCAGGACCCTAAGGAAAGGAGAGGAAGACTCGGGATCAAAGGAACCCATAAGTCTGCAACTTCTTCTAACTATGATATTATAAGTAGGACTAGAGGTAGTAAAGCTCATACACCAATGCAATGCAAATGAACTAAATTAGGAAAATGTAAATGCAAGAACATAAAAGAAGGATACTCTAATATGCATGCAAGATATAACATGAAATGTAAATCTAACACCACAAAAGAAAGAGTAGTCATAAGCGTGTTCACCAAAATGTAAGATGGAAAAAATGTATGAAGGAAAATGTAAGGTAAAATGTGTATATTGTTGTAATGTAAGATAAATGAACTTATATTTTGAAAGGTTTGGGGAAGTTAAGATTCTCCTCCTAGCACCGAATTTACAAAGGAAAGATCCAAATTGATTAACCACAAGAAAATTGTCAATGCACAAATGAATCAATCAATTGGAAATAAGAAGAGGAAAACCTTACATTCCCAATTTTTTGAGGAGGAAGAGAACAAGATTGTGTAATAGATATGAAATGATTAAAACCTTAATTGAAATTAATTGAAGACAAATACTAACCTCAAAGTATAGCAGATCTAGAAATTGCTATTTTATGATGTCTGTACTGAGTTTCTAGAAATTTTGTAACTAGATCTAGAACAGAAACACAGAGACAAAGAAAACCCAAAAATATTTTCCTTTTCTACTCTAGGTTGACCTTGACCCAAATGCAATTCAACCTTGACCCCTTTATGTCAATCTTGACTTGCGTTGCTCCGACGGAAATTTTGTTTGCGGATCCCAAAAGTTTGCTGAAAAGGGTATCTTAATCTGCTCTATAATTCATTGTTATGTACCTATAGATGAAATAAAAATGGTTTTTTTTTGTTGGGGGAGGGATTTTCCTTGGTCAAACCTTGGTTTTGGAATTAACCTTATAATAGAATTGAAATTGAAGTAATAAACAAATTAAATAGAAAAATTTACCTTGCTTGTGTTGAAACCCTTGAGGAGGATTTGAATCCTTGGATCCACAAGTATGAATGTGCCAAATGGATGTAGAATGTAGGATGTAGGATGTAGGATGTCTAAAATAAATTGCCTTTAGATCTTCAATACCAATCTCGAATGGATCTTGGAATAGGAAGAAGCTTGAATGGATGTGGATGGAGAAATCTTCAACAAGAGTGCTCCATAGAGCTTGAATCCTTCAATGGATACCAATGGATCTCCTTGATGAATTGAATGCTTGAATGCTTGAATGTAGATGATCGCTTCAATAGATTATGCATAGATGTTCATTTATACAGATGATATTGGTTCTTATGCTTAGGTGCTTCAAGTCTCAGAAAATGAGAGGAGAAAGGCTTCCTTAGATACAAGTCTAGGGCACAAACTTCTAGAGAGGCTAACATAGGAGAATAAAATTCCAATTAGGCCTATACCCCTAGAAGTGGAAATATATTAAATATCTTTTTAAGATTTATTACTTTAGAGTTTGAAATAGCCAACCTAGAAGTGGGAAATAATTCTTTCCAAACCCCGACATCCGGAGATCTTGGGAATTTGAAATTCGGACCCTGGGTCAGGGTTGAGGTCGACCCTCACCTAGGTCAGGGTCAAGGTCAACCTTGACCTAGGTCAGGGTTGAGGTCAAACTTGACCCAGAAGGTCAACCTTGACCATGAGGTCAAGAACCTCAAATTCTCAGGGCAAGATACCAGGAATAGGTAGGAGAGAAGTGGAAAATAGGGCAGAACATGGGAAAAAACTAGATCCAAGTCAAAGACCCATTCAAGGCATTTTACATGACCCCAAAACACTTACTCGAAGGACTAAACCAGAATTAAATGGAAGTGCTTCCATTTTCTGACAATACAACGATAATAAAGCCTTACGATATGATATTTTAATTCTTTGTGATCAATTCAAAAAATAAATTCTAAAAGCATATAGAATCAAAGAAATCCAAAAGGAAATGACAAGACACAAAAACATGTATATGAACCAGAAAAATCAAGCCGAAAGTTTTATAGTTATCAATAGCAACTATATACATTACAAGAGGTACAAAATTATCAAAATTATTATGTCATTTACATATATATATATATATATATATATATATTTACATATATATATATATATATATATATATATATATATATATCATGGCATTTTAGCACAAGAAATCAAAAGTATTTGATTCATTATGTAGGTCAAACTCCTCTAGGACTAGGGATATCATTTCTAGAGTCATCTTCACTCCCTCCCATATTCTCTTCAGTGTCAGAAGAGTTCCCTCCGCTCAACTCTAATGGTCTATCCCATTCTTGCTTGAAGAGTACCCATAGATGAAACTCTCTTATCATTTCCTCGAACAGTTGCACGTTGGGGTCAAATTACTTTTTAAGGAAATCAACCCCATGTCACGCATAAAAGCAATGAATGTCAAGGGAGTGATAGAGAAATTTCATTACAAATGGCACAAATGGAACCTCCGTGCCCATCTCCAAGTGAAGCCTTAATTTTATTTATAGTGGAAACCCCACTCCCTCTCATATCACGGAAAGAACATCCTCTAGCCCTTCACATTAAATTTTGTCAAACATGATTTCTGCTAGGAAAGAAATTGTGTCCCTTGACTCCCTTAAATCCAGTAGAAAGACAACAAAGAGAATTGAAATATCAATGTTGAGCCTATACCTATCCTTGTTGTCTAGGAAATCCTCTCCTAACACCCATTTTAGAGTCATAGGGACCAATTTGTTGCTAGTCCCGACCAGCGTAGCTAGCTGATCAACATCTATTCACCCAAGAAAAGGATCTTGATGTAGTGCACTAGTCAGTCTCACTAGAGTATCCATGATTCTTTCTTAGGAAAATTCAGGCTTTAATCAAAGACTAAAGATCTTGCAAATATTGTGCCACATTTCTCCAAGGATTTCTCTTTTATAGAGAAATCAATCAAGCCCGTAGGCATATCACATTAAATGCTTCTAAAAGAATATCGATCCAAATTTTGCAAAAGTACCTTGTCCATTCTCCAAGGATTGCCACTTTCTTCATTTTTATGGATGGCGAGCTAATTTTTTTGTTGGTGATGTTGTCAAAGGGAAATAGTACTCCTCAAAATAAGAAAGGGCGATGGAATTTAAAAACTTTCTCAAAATGAAATATTACATTTGATATTTGGTATGTGTGAGCACATTCTTCATAAAATTTATACACTAACTATAGTCATTTCATTGAAAATAGTGATGTCCAATCTAGATTTCTCGTTCTTTACATTTAAATACCTTGACAGCCAACCTGGAGGGATCATGTCATGATTATCCATAGGAATTGAAGCCAATATGGCGTAACAAAAAGAAAAGAAAATAAATATTGGAAACTCTTTTGTGGCTATGGATGTCCGGCTGGCAGTAGATAAATACTAATGACTGTCAAGGAAATAACCTTGTTGAGGCTATAGACAGCTAACTAGGAGTGAGACTCTATTTGGCTAGCTATAACACAAACACCTGACCTACGTAGCCTATAGGGAAAGCAGAGCCTTTTCATCCTCTGAGTAAAGGGAAGGACTAAACCCCTCTAAACACACATGAATACGTGACCGATCTATGTTCATGTTATGACCATTTAATCTAGAATGTTATTTGAAAGTTTTATTTCCTGTAGGGTATCAAATGGAAATTTTCATCGCAGAGCTGAGGCTGAATGCAATTGCCTTCTTCTAGTTTCCTCATGTATTCCCCTCCTCTAAGGACATCAGCTACTCACCCTGGATCTCTTTTCTAAAAGAATTTACTTTGGATTTTCTTTGGCTAGCAATGTTCATTTATTTTCTCAATATCTTCCCCTTCTTTCAGAAGCTTCTCTCTTCTAGATGCATCGGTCATTTGCGTTCCTTGGTTTGACCTGTGCATTTAATAAATATAGTTTATTTTGTTTAAACAGGGGATTCTAATTATTACTTTTACATGCGAGAGTCATCGCTTTGAATGTTCATTCAAGAATTTTGCAAAGGTAGTTGTTCGAAGATGGCATGGTCGAGCAACCTTGTAGCCCAATGGATAAGGCACTAGTCTACGAAGCCAAATTTTATGGGATTCAAACCCCTAAAGGAAGGATTCCCCAAGAGTCTCCAGGAGTTATAAGAAATATTTTCCTCCTTCCCCGCAAAAGAGCATCTATTCACATTCCCATTCTTCATTCTTTTTGGTTCTCATTTAAGTTATTAGCGCAGGTTTTGGCACCTGTTAGCACATCCTACACTTCAGAGCAGTCATTTTTCAGCAAGATTTGTCTACCCTCTTGAGCATCATGTGTCTTTCAAGTGTGCACATTTTTGCTTTCTAGTGGGCTCGACCCCTTCCCAAAGTCATGCACGTGTCCATCTCGTAGACCTTTTGATGATTTAAGTCACAATTTTCAACATTGTTACGTCGCGTGTCCCATTCTTTTCCTGCTAAATGTGTTGGTTGAGGAGTTCCTCGAGGAATGTACATATGTGGAGGCCTCGTGAGGATTACAAGATTGTATTTTGCAAGGATGTGAGGCTTCGTGCCTGTCAGTCACGCATTTCCCTAGCCACAACCAGATTAGTGTGTGCATCCAAGAATCTGCAAGTTTGAAGTAGACTTAACTAGGGCATGATTATTCTTCTAAGATCCATCACAGTCATGAGTTATGAGCGGTTCTATTAAGGTATCAAAAACTAGGCAAGTACCACGACTCAGGGATTGGACATCCGATCAAGAAGCTATCCTTCTTTATAGAAACTCATTTAATTTATCAGCCCAGGGACGTATTACTTGAAATGGGTCAAAAAAGTATATGCACCAAGGATTCTTACTCAGACCATGCTATGACTGTAGGAAACAAATTTATTTTGAAAGGAAACTATTCTATAGTTGCAGGAAACAAATTTCTTTTGAAAGGAAACTATTCTATGGCTGTAAATAATGTTGGGAAGGAAATGCAGGAAGTGAAATTTCTTGAAGGAACACTACAAATTGGAAACACAAAGACTTGGGAGCACAATTATAATGCTTCAATAAATTAGCCTCTTTGGTTGTAGAAAGTACTGGACTATCCTACAGCTTTGGTTACAATAACTGTGTAACACCAGAATTACAATACCAAGATGCAGGAAACTTAAACTATATACAAATTATCCCAACTAGCTAGTATGGATTCCTCACCAAGTGGGCCCCCTTGAATGAGTATCCAAACTCAATGATACTAAACTGTAGATTAAAACATCATTTTCTATTGATAAAAAAATGGATTACAAGGTTCAACTGTAAAGCAATGTGAATATAAACTATAACTGATAATGCCCTCCTTCTCACACAGAAGCGGGGCTTTATTTAAAGAAGGAAAAAAATCTAACTGATATCTAGTCACTCCATAGAGTTAGGTGGAGCTTTTGTTACAATCCTATTAAACATGAAAGGAAACTATAAAACTAGAGATTGAACAGATCCATGGAAGAGGAAAGAAATGCTTTTGACAACAAATCTAACTTCCCACTCTTTCCTATATTTCCTCAAAGAATTTATTATGACACCTTGGTCTTTGTTCGACCACTGCCACCTTGATCATCATGAATCCACCTGCTGGTGTTGCACTTGAGGTTTCTCTGTATGCACCTGCTGTAAGACCGGGTCGAGCGTCCAGCACATGGGCGCATTTTACCTAGTCAAGGAAATGGTTGCTAAATTGATTCATTGCACTCTAGATGTTAGGATGAAGACATTTATGATAACAAACATCAAGATATGTAGACATCATTCATGTTTAATCAACTAATTTATTTCAAAAAGATGTAACCATAATTCCAAAATAAGTAATATATAATTTTCATCCAAGCGTAACATATTTAAGTGTTTTTTACCACAAAATAGGTCTGGTGGCAGCATGTCACATAATACAAAATATAAGTAAAAATTATTTGGAAAAGTATGATGAAAGAAAGGAAAAGATCCTAGTAAAATTTGTTCTAGGGCTTCTAAAGTATGACATTAATATGCCTTATCAAGTTAGTCTGACATTACTAGAGGCCATTATGAGGGCATGTTTCTCTAACAGATCAGGAGTGTGAGTCGCCTCTCCTTTAGGGTCAGAATTGAAACTGACTTATCTTTTCCACAAGGTATGCAGTGCTGCATCTTCTCAGGGGTCATTTTCTCTCCTCAAGTTTTGGGTATTTGGTGTTCTCCTTCCAGCAGTATATAATGATGAAAATGTAATGAAAATGGGGACTTTGGACTTAACTTTGACAGAAAAGAGTAGTACTCTTGTGGAAGACTTCAAATCCTTATTTTATTGTAAGCCTTTAACAGTAATGGGCTTTTTGACTTCTCAATATGAACTAATCATGCTTTTAGCCCTTTTATTTTTGGGGTTTTTAGTGTTCATGAATGTTCTCATGCCATTTAAATGCAATATCCCACTTTAATGTATTTGTGTTTATTTTTTTTTAGATAGATTATACATCCAGGCTTCTCTATTTTATGAATTTATTACATGGTTCACTTTATGTCCATTTTCCTATGGTGATAATGTACTTCTGTAACTACTCCTGAGCTCATCTTCTTTAAATTTTCCTTGATACTTATGTTTTCCTGAAGTAGTATGTTCATTGTAAGTTTAAAGTGTTCCAAAAGCTTTTATGTTTCACCTCAACAAGGTTAGCGTTTCTTCCCTATCCCCAACATAAAATGAAGAGTCATCTTCTAAAACCCTGGAGGTTTCTTAGTGAAGAGCATTAGGTCTGACATTCACTAATGCTTACCATAAGTTCGTTATGTCTAAGAGTGATTTTAGGCATCAATAGGATTCAATGTTGAATAAAATGCAATCAAACTCTAAGGATTGACAATTTCTATAGATGAGAAAATTCAGGCTAAAGTCACAAGACTTCCTACTATTGGTGAGGCATATTTTCTATATTTTTCTGCAGATCACAGAGGCCCACTATAGATGTACTCCCAATGTTTCATGGAACTAGGTGAAATGATGCAAACTAATCCTAAGCAAGGTACTCTTAGATTTTCATTAAAAGAGCATTGGTTGCATTTAACTAAATTGCTCATACAATATGTGACAGGAGAGGGAAGTTATGTCTACATCTTCGCCCATCACTTCAGACTATCATGCCATCTTCGACATAGTGAACTGGTCAATTTACCCTTTTATTTCCTTTAGTCAATAAAATTAATGAGTGTTGAGGTTCAGAAGAAAAATATGAATTCTTTAATGTACCATGGGTTATTCAAACCCCTCTACATAAAAAGGTTGAACAGAGTGTTCATCCTATAAAGTGGTATGTATTCTCAGGAGAAAATAGCTCTTTAGCTTCAAAAGATGAGTTGGAGTTTCATAGAGTTGAACAAAAAAATCCCATCCCTCAATTACTATCAACCCAAATGTATGTGAAAAATCATACCAGTCTAAAGTGATTGGCAAGAAAATAAAAGGGAATTCATCTAGGCCTGAGTCTAAGGATACTAGGAATTATGAATTGAGACCTAGGGTTGGGTAATTGGAACAAAAAGGGTTAATGGGCACTAATACTCCATCAATTTTGAGCCCCTAAAATACTTGGTCCAAAAGAAAGCATGCAGAAGAAACTTCCTTGCTGCAAAATTTAGTCAATAGTAAATGTAGCATGCTCAAAGATTCTGAGGATGTTGAAATATTGGGTACACAATGGGTTGGGCTTGATAAACAGAGTAGGGTTTTTAGAATACAAATCCTAAGACAGAAGAAAGAGAGGTTAGCCAAAAAGACTCAAACTTTACAAACTGAAATGAAGGATCCCATAAATGATGACCATGAAGAATTAAATGTGGGAGTTTATTTAGAGGACACTGATTATATTGAAGCACAAGAAGGGAATTAGATAAAAAAAAACCATCACTATGCAAAATTAGCCTTCACAACAAAATGAACAAGCCACTACTAGTTGTCAAAGACCTAGTTTTACACATGAAGTCTTCCCTAGTTATCCTCAAGAAAATGCATATGAAGGATCAAAATAAATTCAAAAGGATAATGCACAACACTCTAAGGAGTCCCATGATGGTTCACATGTTGAAGAGTAATATTCCACTTAGGAATTTGGGATGTCGCAAGGAAAAGTAAAATGCTTGGAATATCAAGTATATTCTCTTTAAAATCATCTTCAACTAATCAACAACCGATGTAAATGGTAGGATGTAGAACTGCAGAAGGTAATAAAAATGATAGTTTTAAAAAGTAAAATCCAGTCTAAAACGTCTCCTACAAAAGTTTGGGATACTCCCTTGTACCTAACCCTCGATGAAAATGAGCAGGCTATTAATCAAATTAAAGAATTGTGGGAAAAATGAACTGAAAAACATTATATATCCATAACATAGCGTCAGAAATTTGTCAAAAACCTTAAGGGATTCTAGGAAGAGAAGATTAGAAGGGGATGTGTTTATGAATATTATCATAAAATTAAACTTAAAGAGTTAGAACCTGTCCTACGACAGTAAATGGATCATAAAAATAAGGAGTGAGAATAGAAGGTTAGAAAAAAGTATGTCTCTATAGACAAACATATTTAGGCTATTTCAAAATTAAATGCTTCTATGTAGGAAAGTCTTCAAATTAATTACATATCCTTGGATGCCCACCAATAGATGATCAAGGAATTAAAAGTTAAATGGAAAACTGAAATAGTGGCAGCTATGTAGAAGTTTGTAGCCGATCAACTAGGAATAATAAGTTTTTCATGAGGACATGCAATGTCTTCAGTTGGGGGGGAATGATCAGTGAAAATCATACCTTATATCTCCTTATACACTTACCTAGTTCTATAGCCATTTTGACTAGCATTTACCCTATAAGTTTCCATGATTATTATACAAGATTTGATAATTAGCATGAGTGAAAGAAATACAATCTTTCTAGCACTTAAACTTACATAATGGCACTAATTCAGGAAGTCATGTTAAACAAGGAACTTCATGACCGAAAGGAAGATTGTGGAAGTTTCTTCTCCAACGTGGCTGAAGATCTTGGAATTTTGTTATTCCATCTTATAGCATATATTTAGATTGTTAAGTATAAGGATAGTACTTATTTGAAGTCTATTTTTGTTTTAATCTAAAAAAGAGTGGCCTATGACCACTTCACTATTTTTCAGCATTACCGAAGTAATTCTAATCATGTATCTTAAAATAGATTGTTATACAATTTATAAGTTGTTATGTATATGGTTTGTAAGACAAGTATAAATATGTTTGTTCTCTAAAGATTTGGTAATGATAAAAAAATAATATCAATATTGAATTTATACTATGTTGAAGTCTGGAGTTGTTGTTTCTCTTGTGAAGCTTTACTCAATCGGTTGTTAGGGAGGAGGGCCCACTCCTTGATCAACAATTTCAGGTTATTTTGTGCATTTAATGGTTTGTGTGAAATATAGTTTGATGTGTATAGAAGTTTATTTACCTTTACATTTTGAATCTAATCATACTTGACAGTAAACATGTTATATGAATGTAATAAGTTATTCTTCAGAATGTCCTGATTCTTTGAATGGTATCACAAATCGCATCTAGAGAATTAATATAAATTGTAAAGTGTTTAGTTATTTTGACAACCTGCCCCTAGGTTACAAAATCTCTTTTTGTCAGGTTAAAGAAACTCCTATCGCCAGAATACTAATGAGGTATTGTAATTATTTTTTGTGAAATAGAGTGTGAAGTCTTTTTTGTTATTTCAAGTGTGATAATAAGTATATAATTAAAGGATTCAATCTTTCATTTTCATTGTGTCTTTCATTAATTTAGATTATTTTGAGAATACAATTTGTTTTTCAACTTTAGTGTGTGTTAAACTCGTGATTAAAGATAGGATTTTATTTACTTGCATTGTGTTCTTCAATTTGAACCACAGATTAAGAAGTGTGTTCTAATTCCATTGGAGTGTGTTTTGATTCAATCCTTAGAATAGAGGGTATGTATATTAAAGAGTATTCCTTAAGAGATTGTACTTCAATTTGTAGATGCAGTAATCTCCACTTAATCCGTTATCTTCATCCCTTAGGTAAACAACCACAATATCCTTCACAAGTCTATGGATCCTTGATTAACATAGTTAGGAGGAAACTCAAGAAACCAACATTCAAGTGAGATATAAGAAAAAATTTCTCATATTTAAACCCTCAATTTTACCCAACATTTTTCACACCATTTTTGGGGAAGGTATTAAAGACGTGAAGTTGTAGTGAGTTAAGATAGGATCAGTGTGCCTCTGAGAAATATGGGCAATTGTCAACTTTTCTTAGGTAAGTAACTTTGGTTTGCATTCTAGTAATTCATTTAGGTGCATGAATAGACCTAGAGATACCAAAGGAATATTTTCTAAGAAGGATTTAGAAAGTAGTTTAAAACCACAATAAGTAAAAAAAGAAAAAACACCAATGATTAGGGCAGTAAAAACTAAACCAAGTCAGTTTGAGTTGGGAAAGAATGGAAACAAGCCAATTATTAAATCTAGCCCACCTACTATCACCAGTTATCCAGAATTAGAAAGAATAATTTGTCGATTCCTTTGACTCTCGGTGTAGTAAACCCCCTGAAAAAACATTGTCAATCTTCTATACTCCCTGGGCATTAGAAATCATTCAGGAAATAAAAAATATGGGAGATAACAATGCAAGTAACCTTGGGAAAGGAAACCTTGGAGGAGGAAACTTAGACAAAAATGGACTTAGGTAGGATAGGGCGTCGATACAACATAATAATCCCATAACCTTTGAATTTACTATAGCTCACCCTGTCGATGATGCTCCTATTAAAAACATACCACACTTAGCCTTACCTATTTTTAGAGGCTTGACGGTTGAGGATCCCGATATGTTCTTATTTGAATTTGATGTTCTTTGCGATAGCTATGACTATCAGAGTGACGCTCAGAAGCTGAAGTTGTTTCAAGTTACCTTAAAATATGTTTCTCTATGATGGTTCATGAGCCTAAAAGACATTAGAACATGGGAACAAATGAAGGAAGCATTTTTATGAAGTATCAAGAATATTGTAAGACAATGTATGCGACGAGATTTTTTGTATGAATCAAAAGGAAGATGAATCTATTGAGGATTTCCTTGAACGCTTTGCATTCAATATACAAAGATCTCGATAGCCTCATTTGACTCCTGACACTATTAAAATGCTTTTTCTTAGAGGCATTAGAGACGACACAATGGATTCTTTGAATTTAATTGGTAAAGGTGACATTTCTAGAATTAATCTTTGATGATATTTTTCAGGAACTATTCAAGGTCTCAACGTTTAATAAGAGGTCATTCAAGTAAGTTTCTCTCTTCAAGAGCATCAAGTATTATGAAACACAAAATACATAATCTACTTCAAGACCTTAAAATTGCTTTGCTGAATCACATGGGGAAACAAATATTGTATACTCATAGGAAACATGAGGAAGTAGATAATGCCTTAGCATTATATTGTCACGTGTGCCATAAATAGCATAGTTAAGAGGATTTACCATACAATAAAACAAATATTTCATCCATAGAAGAGGCTAGTAAAAGCTCCACTTTAAGACCTATTCTAGAAGGAATAGCCAATATGGAATATGCTGAGAAACCTGTCTATTTTATGGTCCTGAGATATCCTTTCCCACCAATAGAAATGCAACCAAGTTTTCCCAATAAATATTTTCCTAGATCTAATCAACATTTCCCAAATCAAACTGGATGGTATGGAGGTTGGAAACAATCCCCACCTTACCCTTAATGGTCCCAATATTACCAATATTTTGCACAGTCATGGAAACAGGCATGGAGGCTGCAACCTTCATTATATCGACAACCATGTCCCCCACATGCTCCCTTTCCACTTCCACCTTTAATGAGTCCCTACCAACAACCATAACAATTTCTTCCACCCATACCACCATCCTCTAATCCACCAATTAACTTTCCACAACCACCAAAACCTACATCAATGCAAACACAGCCAAACCTCAATCCCAATAATAAGGCAACACAACTAGTGTATAATAATGATGTGGTGGGGTATCCTACTTATCCAATCGATCTAGTAGAACTCAAAGGATTCAAATTAAGGTTGGGAAATACCTCCAAGGCCCTACAATCACATAAGTAAATGAAGAACCCAAGGAGGATCCTGAAAAAGAACCCCCATTTTGTGACTGATTTCTTTCAAAACTTCTACAAAAGGAAACCTCACAAGCTGAATTTGATCTTGTAAAAGAGCTTCTTAATGTTAATATTAAGATTCCTTTGTTGCACATCATAAAAGATATTCTAGTATACAACAAGACAATTTGAGAGTTATGTACACGGAAGAAAATCAAGTAGGAGAATTTGAAGACTGTCCAGGTTATTAGAAAACTGATAAATCTCATGCTTATAAATTTAACCATTCCTAAATATTCATATCCAAGAAGTCTGATTATCCAGGTAAGTATTGGTAAGGTCACTAATCCCAACACACTTGTAGATTTAGGTGTTTCAATTAATGTAATGATAAATGAGAAAAACAAAAAATATCACTATAAGGACTTAGACCTACACCCATCGTCCTTCAGATGGTAGACCATTCATTGGTCAAGCCTGAGGGATTTATTGAGAATGTCATACTTTCTATTGATTCATGGTATTATCCTACTGATTTTATGATCTTTCAGCCTAAATTTAAGCTAGGGGGATACCCCTTAATCTTGGGATATCCTTGGTTAATCATTGTCAATACTTTCACCAATTATCAATCAAGTAACATATTTATTTCTAATAGGGAGCGGACTAAACAACAAACATTGTATCCACCAGCATGAACCTTGTTAGAGACAGAAGACCCAATCTAGATTGAAAGTGACTTAGAAGATCCATTTCCAGTCTTGACAATTGATCAAACATAGGACCTTGAAGATCCTACTGAAGATGATATTATTATGAATTTCCTTCAAAATAGGTATGAATAAAATGACATTCTGGAAAATTTGGTCCTTCCTTCAGGTATGAATACAAATTGTCTTTTAGGAAATTTTCCTTTAGTAGGTAGTTCTTGGTCTATTCAACATTTTTTAACATTAAATCAGTTCTTACCTCACCATTGTTTATATAGCTCATTATTATCTTTGGAGAGTCCTAGTCATTCATAAGTGCTATCCCTTGATTCACCAACACAATTAGAACCCATGGAAATCTTACCAAGTTGTAAACTTAACATCAACCCCAATTTAAGCCCTGAATAAGTCCAAGACCTTATTGTTGTATGTGGTAGATTTGGCCTTGTTAATCAACCATACACTTCAACATAGTCCTTATTCATCAGATACACACAATAATGAATATGAGATAATTCATCTTGCCTATCTGTATGATTCGACCTGTTGCCTTCTATCCAGACAGGGTTTCGAAATAGCTCTCAGAACGAGAGTCTCACAACCATAGACCAATCTAGAACAAAGGATTTATGCTTCCATGAATGCAATGCAATGATTAATCAGCGAAACATGCAAGATTAATCTAAATGATCCCTTTAAACTAGAAATGATATTAAAACTATGCCATGATTTCAATGAGATTATTCTAGAAATTGAAATTAATCCATTGGAAAATGAGATTATTCTATATGAGATTATGAACTAAGAATGTAGCAACAATTTAGTATTCTAACAATGCGATGAGTAGAAATTTAGGAAGGGTTTTGAATGAGGAATGGGACTTATTTTATAGACTCAGAGGTGATCAAAATAGAAACTTTCCTTTTTGAAATAAAACAAATAGAAAAGCCAGTTTAAAATAGAAAGTTTTCTTTAAAAGAAAACAATAAATTGTTTTCCCTTTGCTTTAACTATTTTCTTTCTTTGATTTAATTCTTTTCTCTTTTGATTTAACTGTTTTATTTATGATTTTAACTGTTTTCTTTCTCTTTAAAGCACACTTAATTCAAAACTTCTATTTCTGAACAGGAGAGAAGATTTTTGAGAGAATATTTAATTAAATAAATAAAGTATGACCTCATAAATATGTTTTTCTCAATTATCTGAATAATTAAATTCAATTATTGAAATGAGGATATTTACTTAATAATTAAATATTATTTAATCCCCTTTTTATGTGTTTTAGATAAAATGGGTGAATTTAATTTAATTAAAGTGCTAGGACTTTATAATTAAATTAATTCAATCATAGGGTTTGTTTAGCCAATTGATATTTAGGAATTAAATATAATGTATGATTAATGTAGATATAGGATTTTCTACATTTCACACTCAGGTCGAGTAGAGTCAGTCAAAACTTAGAATTGCCTAGTACAATAGGACTTTGATAATTTAGAAGAATGACAAATGCAACAAAATTGGTTAGGGTTGCAAGATGCCAATTTTGGGGTGTTACATTTTGCCCCTCTTTGAATTGATGTGCAAGCAGTGCATTGATTCAAAGAGTAGTTTGATGCTTGAAGCACAGAAGAATATATTTCAAAGATCGATTGATGAAGATTTCAGAGCCATCTCCAGGATATAGCTTAACTCTCTGAAGTCTAGGTTAGGTTGTCGATACATCGGTCAAATAGAGTTTTTGACGGTCATCTTCAGAATGAAGCTTGATCCTCAGGGATCCAGGTTAGGTTGCCCCGATAGCTAATAGATGAAGATTTTGAGAATCATCTCCAGAATGAAGCTTGATCCTTAGGGATCCAGGTTAGGATGCCCCGATACCTAAATAGATTGATATCTTTCACAAGGCTATCCCCAGAATGAGGCTCAACCTTCAGGAGTCAGGGTTAGATTGCCTCGATACCTGTCCAACAAGATAATCAATAGAGATTTTAGGACTATCTCCAGAATGAATCTTAGTCCCCCAATATCTAGACTAGATTTCCAAGACACTGGTTAGATTGACATCTTTCACAAGGCTATCCCCAGAATGAGGCTTAACCTTCAAGAGTCAAGGTTAGATTGCCCCGATACCTGAATAGATTGATATCTTTCACAAGGTTGTCCCCAAAACGAGGCTCAACCTTCAGGAGTCAGGGTTAGATTGCCCCGATACCTGTCCCACAAGATAATCAATAGAGATTTTAGGACTATCTCCAGAATGAAGCTTAGTCCCCCAATATCTAGGTTAGATTGACATCTTTCACAAGACTGTCCCCAGAATGAGGCTTAACCTTCAGGAGTCAGGGTTAGATTGCCCCAATACCTGAATAGATTGATATCTTTCACAAGGTTGTCCCCAGAACGAGGCTCAACCTTCAGGTTTCAGAGTTAGATTGCCCCGATACCTATCCAACAAGATAATCAATAGAGATTTTAGGACTATCTCCAGAATGAAGCTTAGTCCCCCAATATCTAGGTTAGATTGCCAAGACATTGGTTAGATTGACATCTTTCACAAGACTGTCTCCAAAACGAGGCTCAACCTTCAGGAGCCAGGGTTAGAATTCCTCGATACCTATCTCAAAAGATAGTAAATAAAGGTTTAGAATCATCTCCAGAATGGAGCTTGATTTAGGAATCAGGGTTAGAATGCCCCAATTCCCAATAGATGAGTTTTCGAGAATCATCTCCAGAACGAAGCTTGATCCTCAAGAATCTGAGTTAGATTGCTCAGACACTTAATAGATTGAGATTTCGAGAGTCATCTCCAGAACGGAGCTTAATTCTCAAGGATCTGGGTTAGAATGCCCTGATACCTAATAGATGACAAGATGTAAGGAACAAAATATGCCCTTTTTGATTGTGGAGTATCCAGTTTTGACTATGAAGTACAAAAAATTGAACATACCCCAAGTGATGAGATGCCCTTAGCAATGAGGACTTTTGAATATCAGATCAGATTGATTGGAATAGATTCAATGATGTAATCATCCTACCCCCTCGAGAGAAAAATGGAAAGATGACACGCCATAATGATGATGGAGAGCAAAAAATCACAGAAAGATGTTGAAGCGAAGATCAAGAAGAACTCATAACAGATTATGGAAGGATTCAGAAGATTCATAATCAATTTTGAGCGATGTCGAGGTCCAGGTTGACCAAGTTTGACTAGAGTTGACTAGAGTTGACTAGAGTTGACCATAGTTGACTAGAGTTTACTAGAGTTGACTAGAGTTTACCAGAGTTGACTTTTTGAGGAAAAAGTCAAAGATTGGAGAAAATGTTGATAGGATAATATTCTGACAAGAAAGTGATGTCAGAAAGTTGACTGCACAAGCGTCAGATCGCGTCGGTCCCAAAAATTTTAAAATGCAATTTTGAGCTATATAGAAGCGTTAGATTTTGATTTCAATCACGAAAATGGATTCAGAGCGATCAAATTAGGTAATGGTGAAGCTTTCACGCAAAAGGGAGCACTTTGAAAAATTAGGTCAAAACCTATATATGGACCAAAAGGTCATTTTCAAATCATTTCAACCTTTTGACCTTTGTAAACGGAGCTCTAAGCGAAAATGGTGGTCCCCTACAGTACGCATCGATTCAAGTGATCCAAGAGGCACAGTCAGCCGACCGGGTATGGGCCTCCGGTAAGTGGTCAATGAACCTTGCCAGCATTTCAAATTTTGTTAATTTCTGTCAATTTTTGCAAGTTTTGTCACATTTTTAGAAAATTGTGCACATGATTTCGTGCGAAGAAGTAGTTTCTTCACGCGGCCCGTAGAGAAATTTCGCGCGAGAAAGTGCCTTCTCGCGCCATGCGAGGGGAATTCTCGTGCGGGAGAGTACCCACTTTCGCGCGAGAAACCCTCCACTAGGTTGTTTTTTCGCACGAAATGGTATCAAAGTCCGCGCAAACATGAAAGTTCGTGTGATATGAAAAACTTCTTCGCGCGAAAGAGTACTTTTTCGCGTGAAAATCTGCGTCTTCGCATGGAGAAAAGTAAGCAGTTAAAATACGAAATAAGTCTGCGTCGCATCCAATAGCATCTGCATCAGTGTTGTTCCTATTTCTAGGATGTCTTTAAAGCTTAATTGTCTCGTTATGCTTTGATTATCTCAGATTACTAATTATGCACTATTGTTTACATGTCTTGCAAGTTGACTTCCCAGATATCGCCTTCAGATCACAACACCCAGCCATCAGCAGACTAGTGGCATAGTTAGATGATGCAGAGACAACACATCTAGATAGTTTGAGCCTGACCTCTCTATGTGATGTACCCGAGATTCGGGTAAATCATGGATTATTGGGAGCACTTGTTGATCATTTCCATTCATAAATGAACACTTTCTACCTGCCACAGGGTGAGATGACAGTGACCCCTGAGGATATTTACAGGATATTGAGGATTCTATTCCACGGAGCCAGGGTGGAGTATGAGGTGCAGCCTAGACTTGGGACACTGGCACTGAGAGAGATATTACAGGATGACCTTGTCATGGGGAGAGCCATCCCATGGGAGGATCTGATTAGTGTGTACAGACCCACACATAGATTAACAGTAGTATTAGCATGTTTCCTTGGGTGCTATCTGATGCCCGATCATGGACAACACGGTTTGGAGTGTGGCTGGGGCAGGATGTTACAGCAGATGTTAGCTCAGCCCAGACATTATGGATGGGGTCAGTGCATGTTGGCCCACATGTATCATGAGATGCATGAGATCATCTATCAGGAGGCGAAGAGTATGCTGGCTGGAGTATTCGTTCTACAGGCACTAATACATTTGTGGTCGATTTGCGACGGCTATGTGTCTCAATTGCGACAGCAATGTGTCGCAATTGCGACAGGCATAGACGTCGCTATTTTTTAGTCACAAAATACGACGTCTTTACATATCCGTCGCAATTGCGACTCCAATCCGTCGCTATGTAGCCCTATCAACCCCGGCATTTGGGGCATTGCCAATACAGGAAATCCGTCGTAATTATATGGGTACCCGTCGCAATTGCGACGGAATACCAAGCAACTGCGATGGTTTTTAGGCGTCGCCAGTATAGCGCGCCCGTCATAATTCTTGGATTAACGTCTCAATTGCGACGAAAACCCAAGAAACTGCGATGATTTTCGGGCGTCGCTAGTACAGAAACCCCGTCGTAATTCTGGGGTGGTGACGTCGCAATTGCGACGATGTCAAGATATAATTTAAAAAAAAAAGTTGCTTGTATTCACGAATTTCTGAATAATAATGTTGTATTCATGAATAATTTTTATTGCTTTGCTCTGCACTGAATTCCATTGCCAACATAGTTTGCAATGTTCCTCACTTGCCATCTTTGTCATGCTTGATATCCCTTTTCACCTATGGCCCTTTCCCTCACCCCTCCAACTCTACCAACTATCCATTGGCA
>MU224910.1:5202809-5216443 GCA_018584345.1 Thuja plicata | reverse complement strand
CAGCCGTTTGGATTGCAATGCAGTCGCTATCAATGGAAAATTTCTTTCGCCCGCGCAGAGATGCAAAAACCCCGACACCGCTATTGAACAATGACAACGTTTTCTCTTTTTTTTTTGCCTTATATCCTGTTAACGTCGCAATTGTGACATTGTCGGGTTATAATTGAAAAAAAAAAGCCAAAAACACTTAACATTTGGCCCCCGTCGCAAATTGCTGTCGCAATTTCACCCCAAATGTATTAGTGAGGTATGGGCATGGGAGCATCTTCCCGTGACTCAGTCGATATGTGAGGATTTGAGGTAGCCTTTAGAGTCATATATCTGTAGGTATAGGGGAATGATTACTCAACCAGCACTGGGTAAGATAGATCAGTGGCGAGCCTAGCTGGATGACCTAGCAACAGTAGTATGGAGGCTATGGAGACTGACAGAGGCATGGGATGATGCTAAAAATCAGCTTAGTTATATGTTTTTCTCACGTGCTATGATCAGTCAAACCATTATGGTGATAGAGAGATTCTCGCAGAACTGGGTATGGTGGTAGTTTGGTCAGCCGCAGGACATCTCACAGGAGTATACCGCCTATGCTCGATTTACAGATGCGGTGAGGAGAGGCTGGCTGACGAAGCTAGATCAGGGGTGGATGATGATTGATATACGAGTATTGGTCCCAATTCAGTGGGACTACTTGAGAGATGTGGCAGATGGCGGCGTGACCGTAGAGTATCAGGAGCATTTTTTTACACATCCATTCTCGAGATTTACAGATCTGTTTGGTATGGCAGGCCGAGGGCAGGTAGTACCCCAACAGGTGGTTCAGTAGCAGGTTCCCTTGGTTCCACCACAGCAGAGACCATAGTCGATTCCGCGTCCATGTATAGTATAGGTGGACATATCGGCATGTTAGATGAGGATAGATCCCGGTACTAGTGGCAGTGGGAAGCAGAGTCAGAGGAGGATGGCCGCGCAGTTGGAGGACATACAGGACCAGGCTGAGTAGCAGGAGGTCCCACAGGAGGACCCGATGCAGGAGGACCAACCTGTACAGGAGCCGAGAAAGGGTGATGCACCACCCCAGACACAGGAGGCCCTGCACAGAGCCAGAGAGAGGGTTAGGCAGCTGACTAGATAGGTCAAATACTTGATGGTACAGGTGGTCATGCAAGATGCATGACCCTTAGATAGAGATTGGGAGGTGCAGGATCTCTGGGAGTAGCTACGGGTAGCACAGGAGGAGATCTGACATCAGACTACCTGAGCGGCTTACTACTATGCATCATATATAGGGGTGGTGCCTGATGAGTCATCATAGGTTGCCAGATTCTTGATATATGCCAGAGGGTCAAAGGGTGTACAGGCACCACCTCCACTAGATAGGCCTCCACCTCCTCTAGGTGACGAGGGAGAAGGCCAGAGTTAGTGTTGATAGACCGATAGAGGAGATCATAGGATGTATCTGATGCATTGGCATCCATGTATTGTATCATTATTTTGAGATAGACCATGCTCGAGTAGCACCATTTTGTATTTGTATCAAGACATTGGATATATATATGAGCTTGTATTTTGGTATCATCACATGTGTCATGTTGTCTTTTATGAGATGTTTCCTATATGCTTTAGATGGTTAGATGATTTAGAATGTATGCAAATGTATGAACATGTTTGTAATATATGTAAATGTATGAAATACACATGTATGTAGATGCAATTATGAATGAGGATATACAAATACAATGTGTAGCTGATAATGAGTTGTGAATGTGTAATGTATATGGTACTAACATCTCATGCAGGATGATGAATTCTAACCAAAAGAACATGTGAAGAATCGAGAGCGAGGGTCGAACACCTGTGTAGTCATGATGAAAATAGGACAATGAAGAAGAACTCCCCTATGTATGAACCCAAGAGAATGCAAATAAGAGAACATTGAATCGCTGCCACAATGCAAGTCTAGAATGAAAATGCAATCCTAAGCTAGATGCAATATGAAAGTGCAATTCTAGGACATGGTTGTGAGACCCATCGTAAAATCATCATCATTGAGCATTTTGTTTGGAACATCAAAGTCGATACAACCCTTGCTGGTGCCACAATGCAACCATAAGTATATGAATATGACTTTTCCTCAGATAAAATGTAGGAAATGAATGTAAGCACCAGGGCACAAAAGCCAAGATGACCTGAACATTGTTTCCAGTTAATGTTGCAATAGTACACAAGTATCGAGGCATTCAAAGCCAAGATAACCATGAGTGCAATCATGCATAAATGAATAGAGAAATAACAAACAGAGAAACAACAGGAAAGGAGATAGTACCGACCTCACCATGGTGTACAAATGAGCAAGATCGAGGGATGTGAGGTTGTTCCACCTTAGTGCGGGAGCTCTTATCACATACACCCTATTTATTTGACATTTCTAGATCATCGAGACTACACCAAAAAGCAGTAGACAAAGAAAATATCAATGAAATCCATAAGAATAGACAACATACCAAGAAAGATTCAAGCATAGCTCAGCCAGTTTCAAAGTTTGCGAATGTATATGTGCATGAGGTGTTTGAAAAACATTGTTGTGCTTGTGAGTGCATTGTGTTTGATTGTTATCGATAGATGTTTATGTTTGAGATATCTGATGTGTGTTAAAAAACATAGATGTGTCCAAAGATAGTGTTGAAAAACACTATTTTATGGTGGTGTTTGAAAAACACCAGTTTGTGTCAGTAGCGAGTTGTCCTTGAGAAGTGACAAGATTACTAACTCAGAAGTAAACCAAAGATGTGATCAAATGGGGGACCCATGCCCCCAAGTAACGATGACTGATTTGACATATGTTGTGAGGACAACCCAGATTTGGATGCCCCCAGGCATATGGTGCTAAATCAGTGTCAAGTCAAGAGGGTTCGCAAAGGAACTAGAGTGTAACGAAAGTGACCGAAAGATATGTACAAACTAAAGCAAAGAAATGCAAGACTAAGTATCGATAGATAGAGTGTTTGAGCACAACTCCAACTGTAACAGATGCAAGCAATCTAAATAGTACGGTGATAGTAGACAAATGTAGTGAGAACCACTGGTGACTGATGTGAGAGAGATGCTCAAGTGAAGAGATTATAGGACTAGCTAGACATCAGTAGGCAAATGCAGTGAGAACCACTGGTGACTGATGTTAGGGAGATTATCAAGAAGAGAGAACTCAGTATAAGCTAGGCGACAGTAGGCAGACACAATGAGAATCACTAGTTACTATCGCAAAGAAGATCTCGAAAGGTGATAAGATAGTGCCCCCTAGACCAGGAGGGTTTCCCTGAGAGTATGACCACTTTCAATCCATGTAAGTTGGTGTCTCGATGGGAACTGAAAGCATGCGAAAAAGGAAATGCAAGCAGGAAAGCAGCAATGCAGGAAAGAAAATGCATAAAGCCAAGTGGTGCTACGATAGATATAGCAATGTGGAACAAGAGGTGCCTGTTTACCAGGTTTTTACCTTCTTGGCAGAAATTCTTTTTTTGCTACCATGACGCCTGTTTGCCAGGTTTTCATCAATGGCACCTTTTTTTCTTTTTTTTTCTCTTTTTTTGTATTTTTCAATTTTTAATTTTTTTTTGTATTTTTGGAGTATATAATTTTTTTTGGAGATACATAAAAGCACCTATTGCTAGGTTTTCACTAAGATGATCATTTTTTTCAGGTTATTTTCATATTTTTAAAAAAAAATTAGGACTTTACTATATACATGAGCACACTAAAGATGTCTCAGTTGTAGAACCATTTCAGATGAAGAGCATTGATGGGCTCCTTAATTTGTTCTCCTTCAGTAGTAGAAATTTGATAGGTACCAAACCCAAACACTGCAGTGACAACATACAGACCGAGACAATTCGGTTCAAATTTCTCTTTTATGATCCGATGTTGTTGATTCTTAGGGTTCTCCCTCAGAATGAGGTCACCTACTTGGAAATCACTTGGTCTAACCTTCTTTTTATAGCTCTTGGACATCCTTTTCAGGTATGCTCTAAGGTGATCAAATGCCACTTATCAAAATTCATCAAGTAGTTATAGCTCTTGTAGCCAATATATTCTGTTATCTTCATCAGTAATGAGGCCTTTCAGGTAGACTCGCAGAAAAGGAATCTCAACGTCAATTGGTAACACAACATCTGCTCCATAAACCAAAGCATAGGTAGTAGCCCCTGTTGGTGTTCTTATGCTTGTCCTATATTCCCAAAGAGCTTGATTGATTTGGAGATGCCAATCTCGTCTGGATTTGCGCACTATGTGATGCAGGATTTTAAGGATTGTCTTGTTGGATGCTTCCGCCTGTCCATTACCCTAAGGATAATAGATGGAAGACCAATGCTGATTAATTTTAAAATTAGAGCATAGCTATGTCAAATCCTTTTTTTTTAATTCCCCCCCATTATCAGTGATTATTGCTGAGGGTACACCATTCCTGCAGATGATGTAGTTGAGATTGAACATAGCTACCGATTTTCCATTGGCAATGGTGAGAGGGACTGCCTCCACCCACTTGGTAAAATAGTTTGTAGCTATGATTATGAACTTATGTCCATTTGAGGACGAGGGATAAATCTGACCCACCAAGTCAAAGGTCCATTGTTAAAATGTCCAGAAAGTAATGAAGGGAATAAGCTCCTTGGCTGGAGCATAAATCAAATTACCATGTAGTTGACATTGTTTGCAAGACTTAGCAAACTATGTAGCTTCTTTTTCCATATCTGGCCAATAGTAACCAGCTCTAATAATTATACGGGCCAATGTCAGGCCATTAAAGTGAGACCCACAGATGCCTTCATGCACCTCTACTAACGCATGTTTGGACTCATCGGGTTCTAAACACCTAAGGAGGGTACCATCTAGACCGCGCCTATACAAGTTGTTAGCTATGATGACAAAACGTGAAGCACTGCGGATTAAGTGACATTTCTCATTCTGGGTGTAAGTATCCAGAACAATCTGGTCACGAAGGTAGGAAAAGATATGATGGTAGTGAGATGAATCATGTCCAATGACAGGACAGATCATTCGGGAATCGGGGGAATCATAGGCTGGGTAGCGTAACGTCTCCACTAGGAATTCATGTCGAAAATCATTTTTTGGCATCTGTAGCATGGAGGAAAGAGTAGCAATGGCATATGTTGCTTTATTATCTACCCTTGGAACTTGTTGAAATGTGATGTGAACAAAATACTTTTTGAGGTCATCAACCAACCGTTTATAAGGCACCAACTTGTCATCTTTTGTCTGATAGATATTATTTACTTGATTGATGACTAACTGTGAATCTCCAAGGACATTGAGTTCATCTACTCGCCACTCAAGGGTGATCTTCATACCATTGATTAAGGCTTCGTACTCAGAAATATTGTTTGTTCAAGGAAAAAACATCTTATATGTTTTTGGTAAAGAGTACCTTTGAGGTGTAATGAACAGTATCCCAGCACCTAACCCCTTTTGGGTAAATAAACCATCAAAAAACATAGTCTAGGATCGATGTGTGAGAAGTAATATGGACTCATCTGGGAATTCAATGTGTAATGGTTGATGATCTACTAGAGGTGCTTCTGCCAATTAATCTACAATCGCTTGCCCTCTAATGGCTTTCCTTTCTACATACTCCATATCAAATTCACTGAGAAGCATGACCCATTTACCTAGTCTACCTGTGAGGGTAGCTTTACTAAGAAAATATTTCAGAGGATCAATTTTAGAAATTAGGTGTGTAGTATGAGCCAGCATGTAGTGCCATAGTTTTTGTGAAGAAAATACCACTGCAAGGTAAGCCTTCTCTATAGCAAAATATTTTGTTTCATATGAGACCAGAGTTCTGCTAATGTAATAGATATCCCTTTCTTTGTTGTTCTGATCTTCTTGAGCCAATAGGATACCCAATGATGCATCTGTAGCAAAGATGTAAAGTATAAGTGGCTTCCCATGAATAGGAGGCATCAAGATTGGCGGGTTCACAAGATACTGTTTGATTTGTGTGAACCCTTCATCACATTATTTTTTCCATTGGTAAGTCACACCTTTGTGTAAAGTCTTGGTGAATGGTTGTAACTTGTCTGCCAGTCATGAGATAAAGCGCCGGATAGAATGTAGTCGGCCTTGAAATCCTCTCATTTTTCTGATATTCTTTGGTGGCAGCATTTCCATGATAGCTTGTACTTTCACAAGATCCACTTTGATACCTTTGGAAGAGATGATATTGCCAAATGCACATTTCTTAGGATTGAGCCTCAGACTGAATTGTTCCATGCGATCTAGTATAGGACCTAGATCCGCAAGATGTTTCCCTTGGTGCATACTCTTAGCTAGGGTGTCATCCACATAATCTTCCATTGTTTTATGCATCATGTCATGAAATATAGTAGCGACAGCTCTCTGATATGTAGCACCACCATTTTTGAGTCCAAAGGGCATGACATTCCAATAGAAAGTGCCCCATGCACATGTGAAAGCAGTTTTCTCTTGGTCCTCTGGCGTGATCTTTATCTGGTTGTAGCCAGAGAAACCATCCATTAGTGAGTACATTTCATACCCTATTGTCATATCTATAATCATATCAATACTGGGCAATGGAAAATCATCCTTAGGACATGCCAAATTTAAGTCTTTGAAGTCTGTGCAGACTTGGATAGATTTATCATATTTTGATACTGGAACAATGTTAGAGATCCATTCTGCATAGTCAATTACTCTAATAAACACTGCCTTAAGAAGTTTCTCTAATTCAACTTTGACAAGTAGAGCTACATGTGGATGCATTTTTTGAAGCTTTTGCTTGACGGGCTTGATGCCTGGTGCAATGGACAAACGGTGCATGATTAGATTAGGGTCTAATCATGGCATGTCTGAATATTTCCATGCGAAGTTTATCTTTTTTCTCCTGAAGAATGTAATGAATTCCTCTCTTTCTGCCTCGGATAGTGATTGTGCCAAATGAATAATGTGAGGTTCAGCTTCTATACCCAAGTTGATTGGTTGAGTTGGTTTGATAAGCATAGATGATCTTTCCTAGAAATGACTTGGAAGCACATCAAGTATCTCATCCTCGGGTGCCTTAGAGAGGTTTTCACCCTTGGATACGTCTTTTATTTTGGCTGTTTTAGGCTCTGATACTGCCACAATATGGTTTTCACCATCAGAGCACCTATTTTTTCTTCTTTTGATTTTGTGACTAAGATACTTGATGTCAGCCTCAATCATGTTGACACTTTCTTTGCTAGTGGAAGATGTTATAGGTTCAACAGCATGTAGGTAATAGGAAAGAGTGTAATCATTCTGGAATGTAAGGACTTCATTAGATGGGGAGGTAGAGTTCCATTCTATAAGCTCGGGATGGCGAAGTGATCTCATCTAGAGGTATAGTCAAATTCCTTTGATTCCTAGCGACCGTAGTAGATGACACATTAACATCTATGGATTCAGACTCGTGTGACCTTACACTAGACCCTTCACCTACTTTGAGAAGGTTTTTATATGTCTGAACTATATCTATATCTCTTTCAAAGGTGGAATAGTACAAGTTGTCAAACTCATATTCATGAGAGTTTGTTTCATCATTAGGCATCATGTCAAGAACATGAGTGAAATCAACCCTTTGTCCCCAGTTGGGATGAGTTCTACCTACAACCTCTGCTATGGTCAGATGAGCACCTTTTGACCTAGGTACCTCATTAGTGTTTGTAGCATCAGCTGCCTCTTGTGTAGTGAGAAGTGACTAGGATTCTTGTTCAAACTATTCTTGAAAGTGTGGTGGTATGTATAAATCACCCTGATGACCTGGATTTACAGTTTGTATTTCTTTCCACTCCTCATAGGTTAATGGAGAAAGTGAAGTGGTGTCATCAAAATCACTATTATTTTCTACTATACTGACACACGGTATAAATTCATCTGGCTCAACAAAGAATGTCGCCAAGTCTGGAGGAATAGGATAAGGAAAACTATCCTCATCAGAGCTGTCTTCAGATTCTTGAGTTTTAGATGTTTCTTCAGGTATTGGTTGTTTATCTTCTCGAGGTACAAACTTGTTTATCCCCATTTGAAATGTCAGTTTCTTGAAGCCTATACCTGTAGAGTCACGTGTTCTGCGACCAATAGCTTTAAGTGGTGCAATCAATCCCTTATGATTTGTACCTATGGGACCATTTCCTTTCTAGCCAAAATTTTGCATAATGGATAGACCTTTGCCATACTACTCAGGTTTTATGTCATAAGGTGGAGTAGTTTGTTCAGAATTGTCTCCTCCTTTATAGATCCAAACTTTGATAGCTCTATTTTTAGCTTCTTCTTCTAATGGTATTGTGGCTTGTACAAAAGTACCACTATACTTTGTTGGAGGAGGAACTATAGAAGGTTTAGTGCTCTTAGAAGGTCTCCCAAAAGAACGTGGAGACAACGACAGAGATGTAATAGATAGCACAAGTTCAATCTGATATCCTCCCATGTCAGTTTCTTTGAGTGTCAAGCTCTTTTCCATTTCTTTTAATTTAGTCTCAAGGAGCTCAATAGATTCTTTGTTGGTAGGAACAAAGATGTTAGCAAATTTTGTGAGGGCGTTGCAATCATAGCGTGTGTTAGCGGGTATAGTCACTTCAAATCCTTGGAATGGGAACTTAATGCACTGATGGTACATTGAAGGGACAACCTGCATTTCATGGATCCATGTCCTGCCTAACAGAATATTATATGCGAAAGGGATGTAAAGCACTTGATAGATAACATCTCGTTCAACAGGGCCAACTCTAATTGGCAACACAACTAGCCCCTTAGATTTACATTCTTCTTCATCATAGGCCTTAATAGTAATATTTTTGTGGGAATCAATGTAGTCTTCATTGAAGCCTAACTCAATAAGGAAACTAGCAAAGCAAATATTGAGGCCAGCACCGTTATCTATGAGAACATGGCGAATACTCTTTGGACCAATCATGAATTCAATGTGTAGAGGGTTATTATGTGGGTGACTCAAAGAATGGTAGTTTTCCTCAGAGAAGGACAAGTAATGGGAGGAGGTCAAGTGACCTACCATGGATTGAAACCGGTTGAGATCAAGATCTTTTGGGACATTTTCCTCGGTGAGGGCTTTGTCCAGGATTTCCCTGTGAGCAGGGGAGATTTTTAACAGCTCAAACATAGTGGTCTGAGCATTAGTACGTTGCAATTGATCGAGAATGTTGTAATTGGCACCATTAGATGAGGAACTCAATTTTGGATTCTTATTGGCAGAGCCAACATTAGCTTTTTCTTAAGGTTGTGTTGATGTAGATATAGAAGGTTCAAGGCCTTTGAGGATGAGCTTAGCGTGAGATTGAGTAACAACATTAGCACTAACCTGAGACTGTTCTTGTTCGAAAGGCTAAGGCGTAGACCCTCGCAAGAGGAAAGGTGTTTTGGGTTTGGGAGTATCTTCCCTTCCCTTGAGAATGATGACATTACAATATTTAGTATCAACAGGTTCAACCATATTAATGACATTATCGTTATTGGTGTATGTATAGTTGACCTTAGCATCAACATTTTTGCCTTTAGATGATTCACCTTTTCCATGAGGAGGAAATGGATCTTTGAAAGATTGGTGATCATAATTGTTGTTGTGACCTCCCACAGCAATAACCTCACTATCGATGAGATCCTATATTTTATGCCGCAATTTAAGACAAGTAGTTGTTTTATGACCTTTGTTTTGGTGAAAATCACAATAAGCTGATTCATTCCACTAAGAGGGTCTTGGTTGTGGATCATAAGGTCATGAATTATCTAGTGGAGTGAGTAAATGGTTGTCCAAGAGATTCTTGTAAACTGCATCAAGAGGTTCTCCTAAAGGAGTGAATTCACACTTGGATCTAGGAGCCCAAGGTTTAGATCCAAAAAATCATGAAGTACTCAGTTTGGAATCTGTTGCAGCTTGTTTAGTGGCTTTGGCTGCTTGCATCATGTTAGTGAGATTAAAGGCAGCCTTGGAAGGCTTAGGAGTCACATTGTCTAAAACTCCATCATTCACAACATTTTGGTTCTTGTTGGGAAATTTGGGTTTATCTTTGCTTGAGGAGGAAGACCCTTGTTTATTTTCCTTATGTAAGGTCAATTCTCCTTTCTTAATCATAAACGTCTCGATTCTCACAGCTTGCTTAATCATGTCATCAAAGGTTAGAGGACCTTGTAGTTGTACTTGATACACAAAGTTGGGGGGAAGATTATCGAGAAAGATGTCCAACTTTTCAGATTTGGGTATCTTGCGAGAATATCGTGTATAAAGTTGTCTCCATCTTTGGAGAAATTCCAAGAAGGATTCCCCATGATTTTGTTTCAAGTTTCAAAGATCTCGGATATGAATCGGATGTTGGATGTTGTGAGAATAGTGTTGTAGAAATAAATTTGCAATTTTGTCAAAAATTTTGATGCCAGTTGGTAGTCTAGAGAACCACTCCATAGCTGACCCTCCCAAACTACGTGGGAAAAGACACATGAGGTAGGTTGTGTCATGTATGAACTCCATAGAGAGAGCACCAAACTCTCAAATGTTCTTCGGGATCAGAAGTACCCAAGTATTTATTGTATTTGGGAAGTTCAACTCCTTTGAGAAAAGGAGGCATGCATAGACTCTTGTCAAACAAAATGGACAAATACTTTCCAATGTGATTTGTGTAGTAGGTTTATCTTTCTCCTTCATGAGTGGAAGGATTTTTTCTTGCATGCCTTGCATTTTCTTTTGCAAGTGGGAGTTTTCATTTTCTTCCTCTTTCTCAACAAGTGTCTCTATCTTGTAATCGAAGGGTAATTTGGCCCCATGAATAGCCAGTTCGAGAAGTTATTTCTCCTTCTCTTATTTCATTATGACCTCCATCATTCTCATGAAGTTTTTATTATTGCGAGCGTCTAAGATATCTCCTTGGGTTATTTGCTTCTCTTCTTGAAGAGGAGGGTTTTCAGTCTGGTTGAAACTGGGTCCACCCAGTTGACTATGATCTACCATTTTGCTAGAAAGCAAGTGTTCAATGTGTAAAGACTTGGTATGAAAAGTTTGAATGTTCTCAGAATTTGGGTCCTCTTGGAATAAAGGATTTCGAACCTAACTAAAATCCACTAGAAATGACATTTTACTGCAAGGTCAACGTACCGGAGAAGGAGATCAAGATGATTCCTCACTAGATGTAACCAACAATTGTGTGGAAAGCATAGATTCATCTTGATTGATTGAAGGAAATGTTTTTCCACTTCGAGTTGTGACAGTCATAGACAAAGATTGAACAAGGGATGTGAACTAGGATCAAACTTGAAATAGTTTCAAAGTAAATGCACAGAAATTGTCAAAGGGTGAAGGATCCTTGGTGCAAATTATTGGAGATGAGGCTAGAATAGCCAAGAGATGACTATTGTGACACAAGGCATGATGACATAGTATAAATAGACCAAAAGATATGAGATGGGACCAGTTTAAGCAAGAATCACGTAATCCTCTACCCAAGAAACCAAGTTTTTGAATGTGTGAAGATAGAAGGTAGATAAACATACCCAGATTAGAGACCAGATTTGACAGACGTAAGCTTGACAGATAGGAATTAGCTCATTGTTTTGAAAAAAAGCTTCAGACTCGCATGAAGAAGTGCATTCTCGCGCAAATATTCTCACAGACACGCGCAAAAATTACAGTCCTGCATGAAGAATGATACCAACTGGTGAAAAAAAGTGAATTGATTGACAGCAAGTTTTGTGAAATATTGCGCGATGATTTCCAGCGTGTCGTGCAAAAATTCTCAGATAATAATGTGAAGTTTGGCAGAATGTTGCGTGAAACTATGTAATTTTGACAAATGAAAGTCTATAGAATCAGATAGTTAAGACCATATTGTGTTTCCCGAGATAAAATCATGTTGTTTTCTGACAGATAGTTTGAGTTACAGATTGTGTTGGACATGTTCAAGTTCGACAGTTTGTGTATTTTTTGACGATATTTTTGATTGTTCAAATGATACACCCACGCAAAAAACATTAAATAGAATGTTTGTAGTACCAGAATAGAACATCACAATCCTAGGATAGCCAGGATAGTATCTGTTGAATCCCCACTTGAACTGAAGTTCAGCTACGCCTACTCTTAGCAGACAACTTAGAATCTTGGAGGCACGGGCTCCTCCTTACATGTGCACTCACTTCTCAGGCACACCAAGCTTCGAACCCCAGAGGAATTGCTTCCCCAAGAATTGTTGTCTCTACTAAGAGCCATAAGAGTGTGGGGCATCTTAGTCAATCTCTGACCTTCCGCGCCAACAGATAGAGGGTTTTTGGAAACTAGAACAACAGTTTGTAGTAAGGACATTCATTCAGGTGGTTGTGATCAAGTCATTTTTCCAATTAAGGGGGCTCTCCCAATCCTTTCAAAGCAAGGCTTTCACCTTAACGATGTTCGGACTTTAACACACCACTAGGGTACTTGAGGAGATTTTGGTTTCCACAATGAATTCACACCTGTCTATTGTGACATTAATCACAATAGTATTTTTCTATACCGGTTCGGAAGGGCTTGGCTTTATCCTGTTATCGATTGGGCATCCACTCTCATCGGCTTTGCTAAAGCTCTCGGGAGGTATCCACTCTAGAAGAATCACATGAATTTATCTTACACCCAAGATCCATAAAAGTGAGGGGAGAGGATACGCTCATGTAGTTCTTGGAATTACAATCTAGAAAACACTTCAATCACGCAAGACAATGATTCATTTTAAGCACCAACCGAAGTGTGTTCTAACTACTAAAAATAGACATGAGAATTTGTGAAAACATGCAAGGTCTTTGAAAAACATCCTACAATAAACACATTAGTATTTTGTAATGCCTTTCTTCATTTTAGCGTCCTGCAATAAACACGTTAGAAGTTTATGATTGCTTCTCTTTATCTCAGCGTCCTGCAAACCACTATTAAGCTATTCCAGAAGATAAAATCAGAGAAACACAGATGTTAGAAAATAGTAGATGGTTAGAAAACTAAGACAAGAAATATCAAATAAAAGTTCTGGTATTGAATTTCACGCGATGATTCATCCTAGGTCGCGCGAAGAAGTGCAGAAAGCCCCGCGAAGAACTAGAAATTTTGCGCGAGACGCTGCAAAATTTTGCACAACATTAAAACATAGATGTACGGAAGTACGGACAGAATGCAAAAAAATGAAAAAAAAGTATAATGAAATGGGGCCATAACAGATTACCTTGAGCCCCATGGTGGGCGCCAGAAATGTATGTGGTAGATTTGGCCTTGTTAATCAACCATACACTTCAACATAGTCCTTATTCATCAGATACACACAAGAATGAATATGAGATTATTCATCTTTCCTGTCTATATGATTCGACCTATTGCCTTCTATCCAGATGGGGTTTCAAAATAGCTCTCAGAACGAGAGTCTCACAACCATAGACCAATCTAGAATGAAGGATTTATGCTTCCATGAATGCAATGCAATGATTAATCTAGAAGTGAAACATGCAAGATTAATCTAAATGATCCATTTAAACTAGAAATGAGATTAAAACTATGCCATGATTTCAATGAGATTATTCTAGAAATTGAAATTAATCTATTGCAAAATGAGATTATTCTATAT
>MU224910.1:5138190-5202759 GCA_018584345.1 Thuja plicata | reverse complement strand
AATTGAAATTAATCTATTGCAAAATGAGATTATTCTATATGAGATTATGAACTAAGAATGTAGCAACAATTCAGTATTCTAACAATGCATATGAGTAGAAATTCAGGAAGGGTTTTGAATGAGGAATAGGAGTTCTTTTATAGACTCAGAGATGATTAGAATAGAAACTTTCCTTTTTGAAATAAAACAGATAGAAAAGCCAGTTTAAAATGGAAAGCTTTCTTTAAAAGAAAACAATAAATTATTTTCCCTTTGCTTTAACTGTTTTCTTTCTTTGATTTAATTCTTTTCTCTTTTGATTTAACTTTTTTATTTATGATTTTAACTGTTTTCTTCCTCTTTGAAGAACAGTTAATTCAAAACTTCTATTTCTGAATAGGAGAGAAGATTTTTGAGAGAATATTTAATTAAATAAATAAATTATGACCTCATAAATATGTTTTTCTCAATTATCTGAATAATTAAATTCAATTATTGAAATGAGGATATTTATTTAATAATTAAATATTATTTAATCCCCTTTTTATGTGTTTTAGCTAAAAGGGGTGAATTTAATTTAATTAAAGTGTTAGGACTTTATAATTAAATTAATTCAATCATAGGGTTTGTTTAGCCAATTGATATTTAGGAATTAAATATAATGTATGATTAATGTAGATTTAGGATTTTCTACATTTCACACTCAGGTCGAGTAGAGTCAGTCAAAACTCAGAATTGCCTAGTACAATAGGACTTTGACGATTTAGAAGAATGACAAATGCAACAAAATTGGTTAGGGTTGCAAGATGCCAATTTTGGGGTGTTACAATTGCCATGCTTATTACAATTGCCATGCTTAGGGATAATAAAGATGCATTTTCTTGGGAATACACTGACTTGTGCCCCATCCATCTAGATACATGCGCACACCATATCTATATAGAAGAAGGAAGTCATCCAGTCAGACAACCATAATGAAAACTTAATCTCGCTTTGCAAGAGATATTCAAGGAAGAGTTACACAAATTGTTAAATATTGGTTTTATATATCATATTTCAAATAGCCAATGGGTTTCTCCTCTAGTTGTGGTCCCAAAGAAAAATGGTAAGTGGTGGATGTGTGTTAATTATAGAGATCCTAACAAAGAAACTATAAAGGATCATTTTCCATTATCATTTATTGACCAAGTATTAGATACTCTTGCAAGTAAACAATTCTTCTCTTTATTGGATGGATTCAACGGTTACAACCAAATTTGCATAGTGCTAGAGGATTAGAAAAAAACCACCTTTACATGTCCATGGGGTAAATTCACCTATAATGTTCTTCCTTTCGGGTTGTGCAATGCCCCTGCTACTTTCTAGAGGGCGGTGATAAGTATTTTAATAAACTTTGTTAATGATTGTGTTGAAGTTTATATGAATGATTTTATTGTTCATGGTAATACTTATGAGGCTAAAACAAACTTAGAAAAGGCGCTTAAGCGATGTATAGATACTAATCTATCTCTAAGCCATGAAAAATTCCACATCCTTATGACAGAGGGCATTGTGCTAGGTCATTACATCCCTTCTAAAGGTATTGAAGTGGACCCTGAAAAGATTCAAATTATTCAAGACTTGCCTACTCTAGCCAAAAGGATGTTCGTAGTTTTCTTGGTCAAACTGGTTATTACCGAAGGTTTATCCAAAATTTCATTAAAATTTCCTCTCACTTATTTGACTTATTAGATAAAGGTGTTTCCTTCTCTTGGACACCTGAGTGTCAAGAAGCCTTAGAGACCATCAAGACAAAACTCATAACCACACCTGTCCTTAGAGGTCCAAATTGGGAGTTACCTTTCCATATCCATACGGATGCCTCTAATTCTTCTAAGGGAGACATTCTCAGAAAAAAAGAGGATAATCTCTTCTATTCCATCTACTACATCAGTAAGAACTTCATAGGCACCAAGGTAAACTACATGGTAACTGAAAAAGAGTTTTTAGTTGTTGTATATGCAATTAGTAAATATTTTCATTAAATTACTAGTTATAAAGTGTTTTTCCACACAGAACATTCAACCATTCATTTCTTAATGAATAAACCTATTGTAACTAGTCGACTTATTAGGTGGTTACTTTTACTTCACGAATTTGATGTAACTATACTCTATAAGCCTGGTCAATAAAATGTGGTTGTAGACTTTTTATCCAAGTTGCAACCAGACAATGAACCCACTCCAGTTGATGATACCTTTCCAAACGAGAACCTCTTTTCTATCTCTGCAAAGAGCCTATGGTTCACTAACATTGTAAATTATCTAGTCACATGCAAGTTCCCACCTCATTTATCTCCACAGAAATGCCAAAATCTGATTGGTCTCAGTGGGATGTACACCCGTATAAATAGATTTCTCTTCCACAGTGGCATTGCCAATATCATGTGGCAATGTGTACCTGAGGATGATGTCTTCGATATACTTTGTGCATGTTACATAGAACCATGCAAAGGACACTTTTCTACTTAGAGGACTGCACAAAATATTCTTACTGCAGGTTACTATTGGCCTACAATCCACAAGGATTGTAAGTGCTATGTGCAGCATTAATAATTTCTAGCGTATGGGTCATCCCACATGCTCTGATACGATGTCATTACGTCTGTAGTTATCCATAGAGCCCTTTGATAAATGGGGCCTTGACTTTGTGGGCCCAATTAATCCTCCATCCCAAAACAAGGAATACATCCTTATTTGCACCAACTATGTCATAAAGTAGGTGAAATTTGTCACCCTGAAACATGCAAGAGACACCAAAGTGGTTGATTTCCTTTACTTAGAGATCTTAACCAGGTTTGGTGTACCCCACAAAATAACTAGAGACCAAGGACCAATATTGACATCAGAACTTATTTCTACATTGGTTAAGTAATATGAGATTCTCCATCACAAATCCACCCCTTATCATCCTCAGGAGAATGGATAGGTAGAAGTTACCAATAGAAAAATTGAGAATATTCTTACCAAGACGATCACCCTTCATAAGAGTGATTGGGTTACATGGTTTCCTAAATATTTGTGGGCCTACCGCACAACATGGAAGACCACCACTGATTTGGCCCCTTATGAACTCATCTATGGTAAGAAGGCGGTTCTTCCTATAGATTTTGAGATCAAGACTCTTTGTATTGCACTTCAACTAAGTATGAGTCTTTCTGATGCACATAAGGAATGCATTGATCAACTCCACTCTCTAGATGAATTACACTAGGAAGTACTTTTCCATATCGATGTTGTTCATAAACAACGTGCTCTATGGCATGATTGTCACATCCGACAATGGTCCTTTCAGTCTAGTGATTGGGCACTCTTGTACGACTCCCACTTCTAATAATTCAAAGGAAATTTCCACACACGCTGGTTGGGACCTTATGAGATTGAGAAGGTATATGACAAAAAAGTTGTCCATATCTGCACGATGGATTCTCAAAGAATAACTCTACTCATCAATGGTCATCACCTAAAATTGTATAAAAAGGCCCTCTCCAAAGAGGATTTCTTTCTAGACGTGACTAAGGAATTTACGATTATTCCTTTTGGCCTCCTCCGCAATTGAAATATTGAAAAAAAATGCAATAAAATATCCAATGATGAAAACCTACGGGAATCATTGGCCGACTACCATTTCCAAGTGACATTGGGTTGAAAACCGATTTTGGTGGCCTAATGTCATAGAAAAAGTTAAAAAATAAATATAATAATAATAATAATAAATAATAAAATAATAATAAAAATTAAAAAAAAAACAAACAAAAAATAATAATAATAATAATAATAAAATATATATAAACCTACAAATCAAAATAACCAAAATAATCGAGTGTCATGTCGCCCTTGCGACAGGACAGTGCCTCAACCCTTCCTCACATCATTTTTCCACCTCATGGGCTGACAGAGCATCCCACTCTCTCCCATTGGTCCCACCATCTTACTTGGTCGAGTTGTTGGTTGGGTCATTTACTAACGACCATTTTCTTTTCCCAGATTTGCCTTCCCATTCTCTGACATCATCTTCCCCTCTCCATCATGTCATTTCTTTCCTCCATCTCTTTTCTTCTATGTCATCCTTCCTTTCCACCTATTCTCTTCTTCTACATTTTTCGGTGGTCGTGATGACTCACCCACATCTACTATTTTTTCTCCTTGTCAGCTACCTGTCTTGTCATGATCTTTTCTTTGATTCATTACATTATGTCTCTCTCTAGTTTGTCTTGTCATGATGATGATTGCCTCTAACCACTCCAGCACACATCTCAATTGTTCCTACTCACGTGGATTGCTTTCATTGTCTCTCAATCTCTTTGGCTCCTTCCCAGATTCCTATTTGTCGCTGGTACCTCTGAGCGGTAAAGTAGTTGGAGTTTTGTATTTATTTTCATTTCATGTTAATTATTTCAATTTACTCTGTAGTCATCATAGTTATGTTGAGGACACTATAAAGCTTCTAGTTGGGGGAGAATGCATCACATCACTTTATTCCTTATTTGAACAGTAGATTTTTCTTCATTTTTACCTTTCTATGGCTCAAAACTAAAAAAACCAGTAGTATGTTACCAAATATCGCCCTTAGATTTTATCATCCTGCATTCTTACCTATTGTGTCTTTACCTACTTTACAAAGAGGGGTCCTCATAATCGTTAATAACCCACATATATTATGTCAGCTAGAGCCAAAAAGGAAGCATATATGGTTTTAAAAGATTTTGGTTGGACTATGTTCTTCAAACAAATTTGTGGGTTTGACAATGATTTAGTCTTTGCGTTCGCCAAGGTTTTCAATGTTGAAGATAATACAGTTACACTCTAGGGCTTGACATTTTCTATAGATGAAAAAATTCAGGCTGAAGTCACAGGACTTCCTGCTACTTATGAGGCGTACTTTCTAGATTCTTCTCCAGATTGTAGAGGCCATCTACAAATGTACTCCTAATGTTTCTTGGAACCGAGTGAAATGGTGTAGACAACTCCTAAGCAAGGTCCTCTAAGGGTTTCAATAAAAGAGGATTGATCGTATGTAGCTATATTTCTCATACAATGTGACGGGAGAGGGAATTTATGTCTACATACTTGCCCATTATTTTATACTTTTATGTCATCTTTGACATAATGAACTAGTCAATTTACCCTTTTATTTCCTTTAGTCAATAAAACGAATGAGTATTCAGGTTTAGAAGAGAAATAGGAATTCTTTAATGCACCATGGGTTAATCAAACTCCTCTACTTAAAAAGTCTAGAATAGAGTGTTCCTCCTATAAAGTGGTCTATATTCTCAAGAGAAAATAGCTCATCTTCAAAAGATTAGTTGGAGATTCATTTAGCCGAACAACAAAAATCTCAGCCCTCAATTACTGTCGACCCAAATGTATGTGAGAAATCATACCAATCTAAAAAGATGTGCAAGAAAACAAAAGGGAATTAGTCTAGGCCTGAGTTTGAGGATAGTAGGAATTATGAATTGAGACCTAGGGTTGGGGAATTGAAAGAAAAGGGGTTTATTGGCACTAATACTCCGCCATTTGTGAGTCCCTACAACACTCTGTCCAAAAGAAAACATGTAGAAGCAACTTCCTCGGTGCAAAATTTAGTCAATACTGCATGCAGCATGCTCAAAGATTTTGAGGATGTTGACATATTTGCTACATAATGGGTTGGGCCTGATAAATAGAGTAGGGTTAATATAATACAAACCCTAATATAGAAGAAAGAGAGATTAGCCAAAAGATTCAAACTTTGCATACTGAGATGGAGGATCCCATAAGTGATGAACATGAAGACATAAATGTGGGAGTTGATTTAGAGGACACTAATTCTATTGAAGCACAAAAAGGGAATCAAGTAAAATAATTTGTCACTATGCAAAATCAGCCTTCACTGCAAAATGAACAAGCCACTACTATTTTTTGAAGCCCTAGTGCTACACATGAAGTATTCCCTAGTAATCGTTAAGAAAATGTATATGAAGGATCAAAATAAATTCAAAAGGATAATGCACAACACTCTAAGGAATTCCATGATGGTTCACATGCTGAAGAGGAATATTCCACTCATGAATTTAGGATGTTACAAGAAAAAGTAAACTTCTTGGAATCTCAAGTATAATCTCTTTGGACTCATCTTCAACTAATAAGCAACCGATGTGAATTACAGGAGGTAGATCTACAGAAGGTAAGCAAGAAGATAGATTTAAAAAGTAAAATCCATTCTAAAACATCTCCTAAAGAAGTCTGGGATACTCTCTTTTACCTGACCTTGGGTGAACATGAGAAGGTTATTTATCAAATGGAAGAATTTGGGAAAAATAAATTGACAAACATTTTATATCCATAACAGAGCATCATAAATTTGTCAAAAACCTTAAGGGGTTTTGGGAAGAGAAGATTGGAAGGGAATGTGTTCATGAAGATTATTGTAAAGATAAACTTAAAGAGTTAGAATCTTCCCTACGATAGGAAATGGATGATAAAAATGAGGAGTGGGAAGAGAATGTTAGAACAGAGTACCTCCCTATGTACAAAAATCTTCAAGATATTTCAGAATTAAAGGCTTTTGTGTAAGAAAGTCTTTAGATTAATTACATATCCTTGGGTGCCCACCAAAAGATGATCAAGGAATTAGAAGCTAAATGGAAAACTGAAATGATGGCAACTCTACAGAACTTTGCAGCAAAGCAACCAGTAATAGTAAGTGTTGCATGAGGACATGCAATGTCTTTAGTTGGGGGGAAAAACATGAGTAAAAATCATGCCTTATATTTCCTTATACACTTACCTAGTTTTATAGTCATTTTGACTTGCATTTACCCATATTGTCCTCTAAGTTTCCATGATTATTATACAAGAATTTATAATTAGCATGAGTGAAAGAAATATAATCTTTCTAGCACTTAACCTTTCAAAATGGAACTGATTCAGATACTCATATTAAACAGAGCACTTCATGACCAATAGGAATATTGTGGAAGTTACTTCTCCAACATGGCTGCAGATCTTGGAAATTTTGTATTCCCTCTTTTATCATATAGTTGATTTGGTAAATATAAGGCTAGTACTTAGTTGAAGTCTATTTTTTTATTTTAAATTAAAACAGTGGCCTACAGCCACTTCACTATTTTTTAGCATTGCCGAAGTAATTCTAGCCATGTATCTTAAAATAGATTGTTATACGCTTTGTAATTGTTATGAATATGGTTTGTAAGACAAGTATAAATATGTGTGTTAGCTAAAGACTTGGTAATGAGAAAAATATAATATCAATATTGAATTTATACTCTACTGAAGTCTGAAGTTGTTATTTCTCGTGTGAAACTTTACTCAATCAGTTATTACGGAGGAGGGCCCACTCCTTGATCATTGATTGTATGTTATTTTGTTCATTTACTGTTTTGTGTGAAATATAGTTTGTTGCGTGTAGAATTTTATTTACCTTTATGTTGTGAATCTAATCATAATTGATAGTTAACATGTTTTATGAATGTAATCAGTTATTCTCCATGATGTCCGAATGGTTTGAATGGTATCACAAATCGCATCTAGAGAATTAATATAAATTTTCAAGTGTTTAGTTATTGTTTTGTCGCCAAAATTATGCAGAGTCCTATCACCAGGTTATAGAAGCTCTTTTTGCCAGGTTACAAAAGCTCCTATTACTAGTTTACAAAAACTCATGTCACCAGAATAGTAGTGTGGTATTCTAATTATTTTGTGTGAAGTAGAGTGTGAAGTTTGTTTTTTTTATTTCAAGTGTGATCATAAGTATACAATTAAAGGCTTCAATATTTCATTTTGATTATGTCTTGCATTAATTAGATTGTTTTGAGAATAAAATCTGTTGTTCAACTTTAATGTGTGTTAAAACTCATGATTAAAGATAGGATTCATTTACTTGAATTATTTTCTTCAATCTGAACCATAGATCAAGAAGTGTGTTCCAATTCCATTGGAGTGTTTTTTATTAAATCCTTATACTAGAGGGTGTGTAGATTAAATATTTTTCCTTAAGATAGTGTACTTAAATTCATAGATGTATTCATCTCCCCTTAATCCTCTATCTTCATCCCTTAGGTAAATAGCCACAATATCCTTCACAAGTATACACATCCTAGATTGACATAGTTAGGAGGAAACTAAAGAAACCAACATTGAAGTGAGATATAAGATAAGTTTTCTCATATTTAAACCCTCAATTTTACCCGACACTAAAGTAGAGGTGAATGGGGACGGGTCTGAATGTTTCAATCTGATCAGGTCCATTAAGAAAGGAGACCCCTTGGCTCCTACACTCTTTTTGATTGTGGGTGATGCTCTCAATTATTTTCTCAAAGACACTTCTCTCTCCACTAGGGTACATGGTATCATCCGTCTTAATAACGAGAAACTCACTAATGTTCATTTTTCTGAAGATACAACTATACTCCTGAAGTTACATGAAGATACATGGAAGCCTTGATATTCAAACTAGAGATCTTTTATAAAGAATCTGGAAATAAGATCTCTATTTATAAATTGATCATGTTGGGTTGGGAAGAAAACCCTCCCTTTTGGTTTCGTATATTTTATCTTGCTTGGGGTGGTTCTAACTTTAAGGTGAGATATCTTGGTATCCCATTTTCTGTCTGCCCGGATCTTAACGAGATGTGGTATTGGCTTAAGGAAAAGGTGGAGAATAAAATTCTTAAGTGTAAAAGGAAATACTTATCACTTGCAGACAGAGTCTAGGCCTGCTAGAAGATATTTTCCTCATACAATGTGTACTTCTCTTCATCTTGGCTCTTCATCTAATACTAGATCCACTATCTTTAGAAGATCATCAGGGATTACTTGTGGTCATGTGGAAAAGGGGAAAGAAAAAGATATTGGGTGGAATGAGAATGGTGTGTGATGAGGAAAGATAAAGGAGGCCTAGGGTTGTGTTGGTTCCCAAATCAATAGATTGGAAAATTATAAGAGTATGCCAATCTCTATGATTAAATTCTCCAACTGACTTGGCCAACTAACAGGAATCACCAATATGCGGTTCACTCCCTTGCAGTTCAGGCTCTACAGAACCTAGGTGGATGCACCTATTCTCCAAATATCTCCTTTGGTTTAAGTTTTTTATAGCAGATTGATTTCTTTCCCTTTTATTTGTATTCTACCAAGATGGCATAAAGTCTTGAACTAGATTTGATTATTTGATTCTTCTTCTACTTTAAATGATTCTAGATTTATTTCTAATGTTTCCTTCTATGTATCTATGTGTCAATTTATTTTCTATTAGTTTCCTCTAATTTTGATTCTATTATGTTTCTGCAATCTTCTACTAATATCCTCTATCTACCCTGCTGCTACAACTTGATTCACTTATATCCGTGATTCTACTTTTATCTTATTTACCTGATCCTACTGAGAGTAATAATTAGTTTTATTTGAAATTAGTATCTTTTATGAATAAGAATAGTCTCTTATCCTTATTGGGCATAGAGTCACCCCTCCTTAAACCCTCATGTACAACTTTGTGAGACAACACTTTATCCTTTAGACAAACTATCAACCATTCAATCATATCAATGCAAGATGACCAAGTACACAACACACCAATCAGTCTAATTGATTTTAATTTCTCTTTCAAAAAGCCAATCAGAAAAGAAACATAAGGAAAACACTTTGCAAATTCTTCTTGATATTCAAATTAGTTTGAAGGACAAATAACCCCTTTTCACAACTTTTAAAAATGGCAATCAATTCTTTTGATTAATAATGACAAAGAACCAATTTGACAAGAAAATAATTCCACCCCATAATTGTAGAGAAAGGACTGGATCCTGTATTTTATTTCTTCATAGTGGTAAAGTACAATGATATCTTTACAATGTCATGATTCCTTTATCTTTACATTTATACAAAATATATATGTGGTTGAATGGTTCTCATGCCCCTTTAGGATAAAAAGACATCATTCTTCATTAAAATTTAAAAAAAAAAATTAAGAAAAAACTAACCAACTAATTAGTTGATAACTACCTATCTTTTGGATTTTGGCTTGGATGGGGCTATCTCAATTGGTCTAGGATCTTATAAAACCAAAGATTTTGGGTAATTATTATTTTGATCTCAAAGCTTGTGATGATCAAGAACCAATTGAATCTTTGGTTATAAAACCAAAGATCCTAGACCCATATCTTCATCACATGAAATACCATGTATAGTGCCACTTCATTTTGTACCAACAAGAGAGTAATGATTATTATCATCATTGTTCACAAGATGCCCTAATCCTATAACATGCTTATCAAATGAATTCATGTCAACTTCATACAAGTTATCTTGATAGGCTGATTTGACATCCTGGATATTTGTGCATATATCCTCCTTGTAAAGTGGATTAAAGAACTTGTAAAAACCTTCTTCAAATGATCAATGACTAAGAATAATTTTTTCTTTATCGACAAACTCATTGTACATCATCTTCAGATGCATACCCTTCTATCTCCTGATTTTCACAACACATGCTTTCACTGTCATCATCAATAGAATCACAATCTACACAACCATCTTTATATGTTAAAAAATGGTAGAAGGGTCCAACCTCTTCATTATCAGAATATCCTTTCATATCCATCAAGTTTCCATCTGATTCATGAGTACCAATATATCCACTAGGACAAAAGACAGCTTGATTAACACTAGCATAACCACAAATATTAGATTTGCGCTCATAATCATTACCATTGGTTTATTTCTTATTCAACAAATGTAATGCTCCATTAGTAGCCACATTTGTATTCAACTTATTCTCACAAGGCTATCCCTGGGCTTTGATGAATGCATTCTCGCTTCATTATTACCGATGGTATGAAAATCTTCAATGTTTGTGATTTGTTGATAAGCAATAAAAGGCTCAAAATTATCTGTAATAGAAAATTATGTTTGATTGGTTATGTGTTGCACCTTTAAGACTTGTATACATTAGAGTATTGATCATATTCATAGCTTTGATCATATATATGAGACACCTATGTTTTGGGTAAAAAAACTTCATTCATGTACATAGCATTAAATTTTTCTCTAAGAGAATCATATCCCTTATCATTCTCAAGGAATGGGGCAGAAAACTGATAGCTACTTGATATATTATCATTAGCCTTTGGACTCCACACTTTGCTTACAAAAGTGGTTTTCTTTTCAGGCTTAAGTCTCTGGATCATTCAATATTTTGAAACATTTTCAATGTTCATTGCAGTTTCAAAAGCTTCATGTAAACTTTCTAGTTCTTCACTCCTCAATTTGTAACTCATCTCTTTGTCAAAAGTACCCAAGTAAATACACAAAGCTAGTGCATCATTAGGCATCATACTCTCAGGAATTCTTTTTATTATTTTTGAAAATATGAGATTAAAGTTTGATATTGATTCATCATGTTTAATGTGAGCATTTATGAATTCTCTAAGTAGTAATGATTCATTAATTTTTTCACCAAATTGATTAATGAATGTTGATCTGAAATTTTCCCAAGAACTGATTGAGCATGGTAGTAAATCTGAAAACCACACTTTCTTTATCCTTCAAGGATTTCACAAAGAGTTTCATGGTCAACTTCGTAATCTTGCACCAAGTATTTAAATTGTTGCAAGTGTCTCTCTATTGACTCATCCTTTGCACCACTGAATGTTGGTAAATTAATTATGATGTCAGGTGGGATAGCATTTGGACAACCAATGATGCCACCAAAATCTAATGCCTTATATCTTTCAATTTTGAAATTCCTCTTATTATGCAACTTAGATTGATCACACAGCATGGTTTCTCTCTCATATGGATGCGTATACGGATACATTTTATGACTTCAATTAAAGAATTTGTAGCTACATACAATTTTTAATTTTCAGATTCGTCACCTCTTGATGAAGAAAAGTTTAATTTATTCTCTAGGTTCTTCACTCCAGCAAAGCCACCTTCAAAATTAGCTGCACAACTCTTGACTCTTCCCAATGGTGATCTTCTATGTTCTCCCCAGTAGAGTCGTCAATCTATTGTTTGCGTGACTCGGATGGGGCTATCTCAATCGGTCTAGGATCTTATAAAACCAAAGATTTTGGGTAATTTTTTACGTTCGACTCCCAAGCAAAGTCACCAATCTGTTGGTTCCCAAATCAACAGATTGAAAAATTCCAAGAGTATGCCAATCCCTATGATCAAATTCTCCAACTAACTTGGCCAACTAATGGGAATCACCAATATGTTGTTCACTCCCCTACACTTCAGGCTTTACAGAAGAACCTAGGCGGGTGCACCTATTCTCCAACTATCTCCTTTGGTTGAAGCTTTTTATAGCAAATTGATTTCTTGCCCTTTTATTTGTAATCTACCAAGATGGCATAAAGTATTGAACTAGATTTGATTTTTTATTTTTTTTCTACTTTGAATGATTCTAGCTTTGTTTCCAATGTTTCCTTCTATGTAGCTATCTGTCAATTGGTTTTCTATTGATTTCCTCTACTTTTGATTCTATTTTGTTTATATAATCTTCTACTGATATCCTCTATCTACCCTGCTGCTACAACTTGATTCACTTCTATTTGTGATTCTACTTTTATTCTATTTATCTATCCTACTGAGAGTAATAATTGGTTCTATTTGAAATTAGTATCTTTTATGAACAAGACCAGTCCATTATCCTTATTGGGCAGAAAGTCACCCCTCAAACCCTCATGTACAACTTTGTGAGACGCTATTTTATCCTTTAGATAAACTATTAACCATTCAATCCTTCAATGCAAGATGATCAAGTACACAACACACCAATCAATCTAATTAATTTTAATTTCTCTTTCAAAAATCCAATCAGACAAGAAACATAAGGACAACACTTCACAAATGCTTCTTGATATTTGAATTAGTGTGAAGGACAAATGACCCTTTTGCACAAGTTTTAAAAATGACAATTAATTCTTTGAATTAATAATCACAAATGACCAATTTGACAAGAAAATAATTCCACACCATAATTACAGAAAAATGAATGAATCATGTATTTTATTTCTTCATAGTGGTAAGGTACAATGATATATTTACAATGTGATGATTCCTTTATCTCTACATTTTACACCACATATATATGTGGTTGGATAGTTCTCATGCCCCTTTAGGGTTAAAAGACATCATTCTTCATTAAAATCAAAAAACTTTTTTGAGAAAAAACTAATCAACTGATTAGTTGATAACTACCTATATTTTAGATTTTTGTTTGGTCGAAAACCCAAAATAGCTCGTACGAACCTAATATTTTAAATGGAGCTTGGAATTTTGATTTTTTGAACTAGGTCATTTTTATATTTCCAATTTTCAATCATTTTATATCTCAGTAGGCATCATATTTGTTGTAGGTTGAAATCTCAGGATCAATTTTCAGAATTAAAAGGCCAATTCTCAATGTATTTCCCTTCTGTCTTATCAAAATTCAAGCCAAACATAGATTTATATTTTCCTTGGATTCTTCGATGCTCTTTTAACAAATCACAGTCTTCATACATCATAAGGAACTCTGCCAAATTGTTTGCAATCTTTATTTGCATCTTCACGTTCCACAACGCATCCTTCACAACTCTCATATCATTATGTGAAATAAACCCCTTTTGCAGCACAGTCCATGTGCATCTTCATTGTGCAGGTATGATCACTAGGGAACTTCAAACATTTCATCTACCAAGTTTGTACTATCATGTTTTGCAGAGGTGTACATTTCAAAAACATTCACCATTTCACAACATTGAAACTTGCCCCTTGTGAAATGGCGACAATTTTGCCATTTTGCAACACTAAAATTTGCTTATTGTGAAATAGCGATAGATTTGCTATTTTGAAACCCACTATTTTGAACCCTTTTGAAATAGCGATGACTTCACTATTTTGCAATTCCTCCTCATGAACTCTGTGAAATAGTGAATTATGATGAGAAACGAGTAAACCTTATATTTTGTGGGATTTATGAAATGTATTGGATATCATAGGGGTATTTATGGTTTAATATGCAAAGAAAACTTTGGTAGCTTCAGGATTATGATCAAATACAAAGGCCTGGTGATGACCAGTGTGGGTATGGAAATTGGCTAATGAGGTATTATTAATGTTTTTCTTTATGTTTAAGGGACATGAAATTTGCAAAATTTTGATTCCCAACATGCTAAAAGATCTCGGGACTCAAGGAATTGCCTTGCTAGCCAAGTGGATCTTCAAGTCTTTACAAGGCATGGAACCTTAGAAATGTTTGGTTAGGCACTACATTAGTAATGTGACTCCCTTAAAAGGCCCCTCCTGGAAAGGCCTAGTCTTCAATGACCTTATTTATGGTATAATTCTAGTTAAGGTCACTGGCTCTAATATTTTTAAGTCTATTTGGAAAGTTTGGGAAATGGTTAGAAAATATATATGTCCTAATAACATCATTTCCTAAGAGAATGAGATATGTGGAGAAAGATCCCTATGGTGGAATCTTATGCATAAGGGAAATCCTTTGGCACTTCTGCAAGGATGTTCTGCTAAGGCTTGGGCTCAAAAAGGCATCACTTGCCTTGCAAACATCATTGTGGATGACAATCTCTTGGGTTGGGAAGATATGAAGCAATAGTTTGGAATCCATCAAGCACATTGGAGAACCTATCCAGTTCTCAGAGATGCATGTTCATTCCTTTCCCTCCCCAAGAAATGTTCAGTTGACTCTGAGAGGTTCTCTTCCTACAAATGGACAAATAGAACTTTGTTGCAATTAATCAAATCCAAAAGTAGTTATGAGCTTCTTAATGACACTGATGTTTTTTTGTATCATTCTAATGCTTGCTGGAACACTAATCATGAGAGTAAATTCTGAAGGACTGACCTTTCTATAATTTGGGCTATTCAAGTAGAACCAAAGAAAAAAATCATTTGTGGAAATTTTTACTAAAGAAGTTGCCTTTCAAGAAGCCTACTGGAGAAGTGAGGGAATGTAGCATCTGGAGATCTTCAGAAACATTGAGACATCTAATTTTTATTGTTTTTTCTAAAGAAGTCTAGAGCATTTTTGGTATTTCCTTTAGCAATTGTTTTTCAATCTTGGGTGTGGTCTTTAGTTACATCCAAAGCCTTAGGAAGGACTTAATACCTTTTGGTCTTGTCTTTATGTTGAAATTTTGTGGCTCATTTGGAAATTTCAAAATGAGAATGTTTATAGTGGCAAGAGTAGGACCCTTACTAAGTCTTTGAGGAGGCTCATTTGGTACATGATTGAATTGCAAGTCAGAATTACTCTCAAAATTTCAAGATCCAAGTTTGAGAGGTTGCTACAATATGGCATGGAGAGAATTTTCAAGTGTTAAATATCCCATAGCTTTACTTGGACGAGGACTGATGAGAGGACCACCTTTGAGGTGGCACTTCAAAATTTTAAGGCAAAGATAAAAAGGTAGAGAGTTGGAAACACATGCTCACCTAGTAAATTATATCCAAAGGTGATTGAACCACTTATGATTATGCTAGGACACTCTCTTCTCGTGGCTGAAGTTGTAGAGCACCCTTACAATGAACACATTTTGCACACAAGTTTCTGTGTTGGTCAAATGGCCCAGCCGATTGGACAACCTGGGTCGACAGGGTTGAATTATGAACAGTTTTGATACTCGCTAGTTTAGGCTTTTGTATAGGAGTACTTTGTTATAACTGTGAATTCATAATTGTTTACTTGGCCTTGTTTTTATGATATAGTTGTATATGTAATCAGTTTGTAATGTCACAGATACTCTTGTAACTTATTTTTGTTGAAGAAGATATACAATAGAAAAAAAAATCATATGAAAAGCAATTATAGCATCTCCAATTTTTATCAAGTTAGCATTCAAACAAATTTCATTTCTTATCAAAAATTCTCTAAACTTTTTATTATATTTTCTTCCAATACCAAGTTACAAATCTCAACATATTAATACAAAATAATTAAATGATATATAAATTTCATATTTGAAAGTAACTTTATACCATAGATTATAATATTTTAATACAAAATACAAATTAATACTTTATTTTTTAAAATAAATAATTATTTAATCTTTAATAGCTAAAAAAATAGTTTTAATTATTAAAGTGTTCATTTATCCAAAATATGAGACAAAAATAGTTTGGATCCAGCTTAAACGGAATTAGAAGTAATGTATTGAAAGAAAATACAGAATGTAAAAATATTATACTTAAATATATTAAGTATAATTATTAATTATTAAAAAATTTCAAAACTTGTGTGAAATTCATTACAAAGACACAATGTTTTCCAAGAATAATGTGTAACTTATACATTAACGAGAAATAGGCATTACTTTCTATGATGTAAGGATAAGTGTTTTTAATTTGAAAAATATATTTAATAATACTCAAAAGATTGAAGATGTGGTAAAAATTAATCTCAAAATTTAATGTATGGTAAAAGACATGTTTTTTTAATTTTTAGTTATTTATTTTGTTATGTTTTTATATAAAAATGCTTACATTATTATTTCTAGAGGTTTTCTTTTTATTTATTTTTGTTATTTAATTTTTAGTTTTTATTTTATTTTTTATTAAAGAAAAGCAGGTTTTGATGGGGCCTCGAAACTGATTACAATCAGATTTTGAGAGGGATTTGGATCCCCGCTAAGACGAGATGCTTCAACATAGAGAGCATTTAGAGAACAACAACCCAAAGCTAGTGAAGAGCAAACAAACAGACAACAACCAAGAAAAACAAGTCAACCAAAGTACCAGTTGCCCAAGAGGCCAACAACTTACATGATAGAGTAGATCTCAAAAAGCAAGGAGATCAAAAGGGATTTGAAGCCTCCCCAAGCCAAAATAACTGGGTTTTGATATGGCTCCCAAAACCATACATGAGCTTTCAATGAAACCATCAAAAGCCACACTACATTCCTTCTAAGTAAAAGGTATCAAGGAAAGGACAAAAATGAGTGCCAAGGTCATAGAGGCCACACAAGAATCCACCTCAATAGGAATCTCCACCACCTCCCACGATAAAGAATCCAAAGAAGGAACCAACTACACAAGAGGAAAGCTCCAGCCCAGCAAAAGGGAGGAGAAGGAAGTAAGCACGTTAATGTGCCACCACTTGAAACACTCACAAACCAAAACCACCACAATTACTGTAACAAAAGAGTCATCCCCAACTGCACCGCAAGACACAAATAGGAAAAGAAGCATCCAATACAGAGAGGAAATAAAGAAAGTTGAGAATTCAATAAAGCCCCCTCTCAAAAGATCATCACAACCAACCTCCTCAAACAAACCATCAATAAAATGCTTCTCACCTTCTGGAGCCAAGAAACACTGAAAGCTAGAAGACATTGACTACATGTGATGGCATGTAACTGATTGAATGTTTGAAGATGTTAATGTGATCACCAAAATGCAGAAGATAATGCAAGACATTAAATCAGTTAATGGATTGTATTGTCATTGATGTCAACTTGATGTAATCTAATTGGTTATAATCAAAGTGTCAAAGACTTCAGAGAATCAGAGAGATAAAGATTATGCTTTCAGTAATGCATAAAAGACAAGCATTCACTATGTGACTTCACAGACTGACGACTAGTGGAACCCGACGGACAGAGATCACTGAAATTCAAGTCACTATGATGCCCAAGAAATAACACTGATGAGAATTACCGACAAGAAGAATCACAAGCATACCTGACGGCCAGAATCAGTGTAACCCGATGGAGAAGCCCAAGGAGAACAGGAGTGTTGACCAAACCTTACAAAGAGTTAAAACACCGAAGTTAACTGGAGTTCAGAAATGAAAAAATATCTAGCTGGTAGAGCTAAATGTAGACTTAACTGGTAGTTATCATTGTTTTCATTGACAAGATAAAGCCAGAGATAAGTAAAGGATTTAAAGTTGTTTTGTCCAGATGGCAAGAAGATCTCTACAAGATAAAACAAGAGCTTTTCTTTAAATCAGATTGGCTAAGATTGTGGATCAGCCAAGATCAAGAAATTCAAGAACCTAGAAATGGTGATATCATGTCTATAAAGAGACAACTTAGTTCATTATGAATTAAGGGGAGTGAATGAAAAAGAGGATGCTGGAGAGAAACTAATGAAGAACAACTTCATACAGTCTTGATCAATCAAGCTGAGGAAAGAGCTCAAGATTTCTGCGGACACCGAGCAAGAAAGCATAGAATCACCGAGAAAAATAAAAGTGGATCAAAGGTATTGAAAAGATATATTGATCATATTGGTTTTATGAGTTTACAATAGATCTGAAAATCTGCAAGTATAAGTTGTATATGTGAACAGATCATACTGTTTCATTTTAACCATTGATTCATAAAGTCTCTTTACCGAGCAGGATTTAAAGATCCTTTCTATATTGAGATACATCCCAAGGAGTATCAAAAAAGTTTGATCATGAAGACATCATGAGATGCCAGATACCATTTGACAAACTAGAAGAGTTTGGACAAGGAAGGTAGCAAATAAATGCCCAATATCAAGTGACTGTTGGCAAAATGGTCAGCGCTCCCCTTGGGATTCATGACATGGTTTAACCACCTCCTGTGGATTCTATATGTCTAGTGGTTGTATCAGGAATTAACAAGTCAATCTTTTGGTGCAACAGAAACCACACTTGTAACAAGTGGTATCAGAGCTTGGTCACATGTTCAAATCCCCTCGGGTAACGTTGAGGGGGATATTGTTGGAAAAATGGTTAGCACTCCCCTTGGGATTTGTGACATGGTTTAACCACTTCCTGTGGATTCTATAAGTCTAGTGGTTGTATCAGGAATTAACAGGTTGATATTTTGGTGCAACGGCAACCACACCTGTAACAGTGACAAACTAATCTTTTAAATCCTCTAACAAGGTCACACCTAACAGTGTGTATGTAACCTTTAATAGGGTTACCTCTTCACCAAGCTCACTTCAGAAGAGTGAAAATTTTGGGTTACTGGTCCCAAGTGGTTTTTTCCTTAATAGGGTTTCCACATTAAAATCCATGTGTCAATGTGTTTATGAGTCATTACTTTAGTATTTTGCATTACACATAGCTAATCTGGATTGATCGGTATACTCTAAGTAATTTATTGTTTTTTAGTAAATTGAAAGACTGTTATTCGGTAAACATACAAAATAAGGTTTGACAAAGCATTATGAATAGTAGTAATTTGATAAGTATATTTGAAGCCATTCATCTTATAGGACTGAAGATAACTAGAGGCTTAATATTGTGGTACTAAGTTTTTGGGTTGATTAATTGGAATATTTTTGAGGCCACTGATTCACCCCCCGCCCCCTCCAACTCAGTTATTACTAACAGTTGGTATCAAAGTTGTGTACTTAGAAAGGGAGTTTAACATCTCAAGAAAAATATCACAAGATGAACAGACAAGATGTGCCCAAGTTGAATAAAGACAACTTTTCATCATGGCAAAGCAGAATAAGACTCCACCTATCAGGTATTGGTAATGATGTTACTCAATACCTTGATACTAAATATGTGTTGCCTACAGGACCTCACACTCTTGAGAAATTAATAGTAAAGCATGAGCATAATTTCATGGTGATAGAACTTGTCTCATCACTCTCCGATGTTGAGTTTGAAGATGTCAAAACCTGCACCTCTACAAAGAAAATGTGGGATAAGTTGAAGTTGGTACATGGAGGAGATGCTAGAAAGCCTAAGAGGGAGGTTTGATGACCTAAGGATGAAAGAAGGAGAAAATATCACTCAGTATAGTTGCAGAATCAAAGAGGTAGTTAATGCTATCCGAGGAGTTAGAGGTTACTTGAAGAGGAGACAGTGGTAAGTAAAATCTTGAGAACCTTACTGCCTATATATGCTATTAGAGTTTCTATTATTCAAGAAATGAGAGCAGTTGCAAACAATACAATTACTCTAGATATTTTGATTGGTAGACTGATTTCATTTGAGATGAATAACTTTGATAGGTCTTACCATCTATAGAATCTGTAATCAAATCTTCTTTAAAAATAAGTCATTCAAGTCATAGACATGTTATTAGAAATGATAGTGAAAGTGATAATGAGGATCAAATACTTGATGAGATTGAAGCACTAATGGCAAGAAGATTACAGAGAGGAAAAGGTAGAGACAAAGGTAAATTACCACTTATATGTTTCAATTGTAAAGAGGTTGGACACTTTGCTGCAATATGTCCAAACTAGAGAAAACATGACAAAAGTAATGGCAGATCATATGAGAAGAAGTTTGATAAAGGTTATAGAAGAGATTACCGAAGCAACCAATAATCTAACAAAAGAGATACCCGAGACTACAAGGATAAAAGGAAGAAATCTTGTTACCTAGTTGAGAACAGAGCTGATGAAACTAACACCAAATTAGAAGAAGACATTGAGATGGTATTTGTAACCATGAAGGATGATTCAGACGAAGAAGAAGAAAGGTATGTAGAAACTGCACTCATATCTAAAGTTAGTAAGAATGATGTCTAGATCATAGATAGTGGCTGTACTCACCATATGACCGGTGATAAAAAAATGTTTGAGACTTTTGAATACTATAATTGTGGTTTAGTAAGAATGGAAAATGATACACCTTGTCCAGTTGAAGGTAAAGGAACTATAATGTTGAATAACCTGATCAAATGTGAAAATGCTTACTTGGTAAAAGGACTGAATTATAATATGTTAGGTGTTTCACAGCTGAATAATACAGGTCACCGAGTGGCATTTGAAAATAAGAAGGCAAAGATCTTCAATGAATCAGGAAGGTTGATCGAAACCGGTGAACAAACAAAAGGTAACCTTTTCTATCTTGATGACACTAACAACACGTGTTTAATGGCTACAAACGAAGACATATGGTTGTGGCACAAAATATTGTGTCATGTGAATTTTGACAACATGATAAAGATAAGAAACAAAAGGAATGTCAGAGGCTTACCAAGCATGACTAAGCCTGAGAATATCATGTGCGAGAATTGTCAAAAAAGTAAGATGACAAAGTCTAAGTTCAAGAGTAAAACCCATACATCTAATGCAATTCTAGAATTAGTCCATACTTATCTATGTGGACCCATGAGAACAAAGAGCTACTATGGAGATAGGTATTTTATTCTCTTTGTTGATGATTATTCTAGAATGATGGCAGTTATGTTCTTAAAAGATAAATCATAAGCATTCAAGATGTTTAAATGGTATAAGGCTATGGTAGAAAAACAAAGTGAAAAGAAATTGAAATGCTTAAGGTCGGATAGAGGGGGAGAATTTACTTCAGATGAATTCACTAACTATGGCAATGAGCATGGAATTAAAAGATAGGTTTCTGCACCGAGAACACCACAGCAAAATGGAATTGCTGAAAGGAGAAACAAATCAATTGTTGACTGTGCAAGAACATTGATGATTGAGAAAAGCATCACTCAAACTTTCTGGAGAAAAGTTGTCAGTACTGTTGTCTACACACTAAACAACGTACAACTGAAGAAGGGCATAAAGAAGACACCCTATGAGCTTTGGTATGGTCATACACCCAATGTAAGTTACTTCAGAATCTTTGGTAGTCAATGTTATATTTTGAAGGATAATAGAAATGGAAAACTTGACTCCAAAAGTGAAGAAGGTATCTTTCTAGGGTATTCAACCAAAAGAAAGGTTTATAAATGTCTTAACAAGTCATCTAACAAAATCATTGAGAATGCAAATGTGAAAATAGATGAATTTGTAGAAAATAATGATAAGGAAAGCAGAAGAGAACCAGAGGACTTGATGGAGATCAGAACGAAGGTCAAGAAGATGATCAAAATGACGAACAAAGAGCTGAACCGAAACTTGCCAAGTATGTCAGAAGACGTCATCCACAGAATCAAATCATAGGAGACAAGAAGGCTAGAATGACAACAAAAAGTAAGTCACTAAACACTAGATGTTTACTTTGTGATTTTGAGCCTAAATTTGTTAATACTACACTTGAGAATGAAGAATGGGTCAGTGCTATAAATGAAGAAATAGAACAGATTGAGAAAAATAGTACATGGACACTAGTACCGAGACCAGATGACAAGAATGTCATCGGTACCAAATAGATATTCAGAAACAAGCTGAATGGGAATGGAGAGGTCACAAGAAAAAAATCAAGGTTAGTATGCAAGGGGATATACACAAGAAGGTATTGATTATGGAGAAACTTTTGCACCCATTGCTAGACTAGGAGTTAGAATCTCACTTGCTTTTGTTGAATTCAAAAGATTCAAGGTATACTAGATGGATGTCAAATCTGCATTCCTAAATGGAATACTGGAAGAAGAGGTATACATTGAACAACCATAAGGGTTTGTTGATCCAGACAAAAGAAACATGGTATGTATACTACATAAAGCCTTGTATGGATTAAAACAAGCACCTAGAGCCTGGTATGAAAGACTTCACTCCTATATCATTAGCATTAAATTTGTAAGAACAAGTGAAAATAGCAATCTATACTTAAAGGAAGATACTGATGGTAATATTCTGATTGCTGAAATTTTTGTTGATGATATCATTTTTGGGGGAAATGAATTGTTATGCAAATCCTTTACTAATGAAATGAGAAAAGAATTTAAAATGTCTATGTTTGGGGAAATCAAATTCTTTCTTGGTCTACAGATTCTTCAACAAGCTGCAGGCATATATATCACTCAGTCTAAATATATCAAGGAAGTCTTGAAGATATTCAAGATGGAAAATTCCAAACCAGTTGGAATACCTATGGCTACCAGATGTAAGCTGACAAAAGAAGACAAATCAAATGAGGGAAATAAAACCTTGTATAGATCAATGATTAGTAAACTAATGTATGTTGTTCATATCAGACCAGATATAGCACATGCAGTTGGAATAGTTGCAAGATTCTCTAATAATCCCAAAGAATCACATATGACTATTGTCAAGAGAATTCTGAGATATCTGAAGAACACCGAGGACTATGGATTATGGTATAAAAGAGAAGGAAAATTTGAGCTACAAGTCTATACAGATGCTTACTGGGTTGGAAACATTGATGACTAAAAGAGCACAACTAGAGGAGCATTCTTCAAGGGTGACAGACTCGTCACATGGATTAGCAAGAAGCAAGGATGCATCTCTTAGTCTACTGCAAAAGCAGAGTATGTGGTTGCTGCTGCAAATTGCTCCAATATTGCATGGATCAAACAGTTGTTGGACGGTATGAATATGAAGATTCTTGAACCAATAATTATCTACTGTGATAATACCAGTGCAATTAACATTTCTAAAAATTCAGTCATGCATGCTAAGACTAAGCATATTTCTATCAAGTATCATTATCTCAGAGAACAAGTGCAAGAAAAGGAGGTCATACTGAAATATGTTCAATCAAAGGAATAATTAGCTGATATATTCACCAAGCCATTATCGAAAGATACATTTGAGTACCTAAGACAGAGGCTAGGGGTCCAACCCTTGTCTATCGGTCAGTAAGTTGACTAGAAGGATGCATCAGCCTACACACAATCAGAAGATCATTCATTTTGATGCAAACACTGAACTGAATAGCACCAGATACATCTGTACACAGCAAGGTACAAATCTGCACCGAATACCAGAGACATTGTATTGCTGATGGATAGGGAAACTCAAGGAATATATTATATAAAGGGATGAAAGATGATATAGAAGAAACTTGTTTGGCATTGTTGTCAAATGGAGAGATTATCTCATTATCATAAGGGAAAGAGATTCATTATCGTAAGGGAGAGACTATCTCATTGATCAGAAAAGATTATATCATTATCCATGAAGAGAAGTTCCTAAGAATCGGAAGGAAGAGTTAATCAATATTCAAAGGGAGATAAATTGATTACATATGAAATATCCATCTAAGGGAGAGAAGTAACAAAGGGAGAGAGTTCATACAAAGAGAGAGATTGTTGTCAAAGGAAAAAGAGATTATCAAGAAGAAGAAAAGTCAAGGCAGAAGCAGGTATCAGAATACAGACATAAGATGCTACATCTATCCAATGAAGGGATTGAAGGTTGAAGAAACCACTCTGCAAGAAACAAATCAAAACTATTTTGAGCTTACCGAAAGCCAGACATTTGTAATAGTTACATAGGAAATATTGATAAAACTGCTATATTTCATATTGTATTAGTAATAGTATAGTATGAAAATGTAGTGTGTTTCCATCAATGCCAAAGGGAGAGATTGATGACATGTAACTGATTGAATGTTTGAAGATGTTAATTTGATCACCGAAATGTAGAAGATAATGCAAGACATTAAATTAGATAATGGATTGTATTGTCATTGATGTCAACTTGATATAATCTAATCGGTAATAATCAAAGTGTCAAAGACTTCAGAGAATCAGAGAGATAAAGACTATGCTTTTAGTAATGCATAAAATACAAGCATTCACTATGTGACTTCAAACACCGACGGCTTGTGGAACCTGACAGACAGAGATCACTGAAAGTCAAGTCACTGTGATGCCCGAGCAAGAACACCAATGAGCTTTATCAACGAGCAGAATTACAAGCATACCTGACGGCCAGAATCATAGTGTAACCCGACGGAGAAGCCCGAGGAGAACATGAGTGTTGACTGAAGCTTACAAAGAGTTAAAACACCGAAGTTAACTGGAGTTCAAAAATGATAAAATATCTAGCTGGCAGAGCTAAATATAGACTTAACTAGTAGTTATCATTGTTTTCATCGACAAGATAAAGCCCGAGATAAGTAAAGGATTTAAAGCTATTTTGTCCAGTTGGCAAGAACATCTCTGCAAGATAAAATAGGAGCTTTGCTTTAAATCAGATTGGCTAAGATTGTGGATCACGCCAAGATCAAGAAAATCAAGAACCTAGAAACAATGATATCATGTCTATAAAGAGACAACTTAATTCATTACGAATTAAGGGGAGTGAATTAAAAAGAGGATGTTGGAGAGAAACTGATGAAGAACAACTTCATACAGTCCTGATCAGTCAAGCTGAGGAAAGAGCTAAAGATTTCTGCGGACATTGAGCAACAGGGCATAACATCACCGAGTAGAACAAAAGTGGAGCAAAGGTATTGAAAAGATATATTGATCAGATTGGTTTTATGAGCTTACAATAGATCTGAAAATCTGCAAGTATAAGTTGTATATGTGAACAGATCATACTGTTTCAGTTTAACTATTGATTCAGAAAGTTTCTTAACCGAGCAGGATTTAAAGATCCTTTCCATATAGAGATACATCCCAAGGAGTATGAAAATTTTTTAATCATGAAGATAGCATGAGATGCTAGATACCATTTGATGAACCAAAAGAGTTTGGACAAGGAAGGTAGCATAGAAATGCCCGATATCAAGTGACAAACTGATCTTTTAAATACTCTAACAAGATCACACCTAATAGTGTGTTTGTAACCTTTAATAGAGTTGGCTCTTCACTGAGCTCACTTCAGAAGAGTGAAAATTTTGGGTTATCGATCCCAAGTGGTTTTTCCCTTAACAGGGTTTTCACGTTAAAATCCATGTGTCAATGTGTTTATGAGTCATTACTTTAGTGTTTTTCTTTACACATAGCTAATTTGGATTGATCGGTATACTCTAAGTAATTTACTATTTTTTCGTAAATTGAAAGATTGTTATTCGGTAAACATAAAAAATAAGGTTTAACAAAGCATTCCAAGCAGTAGTAATTTGATAAGTATATTTGAAGGCATTCCTTTACAGGACTGAAGATAACTAGAGGCTTAATATTGTGGTACTAAGTTTTTGGGTTGATTAATTAGAATATTTTTTAGGCCACTGATTCACACCCCCTCCACCCCCCCCGCTCTCAGTTATTACTAACAACATGTAGGAGTAGAGGGACATATGCACAATAAAGAACCCTCTCAAAAAATCATACAACCAACCGCCCCCACCCACACCTAGAAAAGAAACCTCCAAACAATAGCACCCGGAGAGATCAACTCAAGAGTGAAAAGAACCTTAAGGAGAAGAGAGACAGAAGAAGGGCCAAAATCATCAAAGTGCCCTCTTAAGAAATTCAGCACCATCCACCACAACCCACCAACCAAAAAGGAGACCAAACAACCCTGGGAGGAAATATCCCAAAGGCAAATCCGAATCGAAGTCACCACTGGAAAAGAAACACATGGAAGAAACATCCCAAGACAGAGAGGGGAGGAAGAATGGGTTGAGATCATCATAGTGCCCTCCCAAAACAAAACCAACACCCCCAACCTCAAACAACTCTGAGAATAAGAAATCTCCACCAAGAAGCTCAACACCAGAACCAAAAGAGCAAGAACCAGTCTTCTCCAGGAAAGAAACCCTAGTCAAAAAGGAGGTAGAAGGGCCTAGATCATCAAAGCCCCCTTCCTTAAGAAAATTAGCACCTCCCACCATCGTCGTCCAACCAAAGAAACCAATCCTTGAAACAAGATCCCAATCCAAGCATAAACATCTCCCACCACCAAAAGCATCAGCACCAAACGGTAGAGAAATCTTCTCTAGAAAATCAACACCAACTACCACCACCATCAAACCAAATAAATCAATCACCCAAGCGAAAAAAGAAAAAAAAACTCACAAAAATACAACACCACCACTCCCAGGCATCAACGCTAGACCCGTAGTCCAAAGCCAACCATTCCTAGCACAAGAGGGAGCTAACATAAGACAAAACCTCCAGAAGTCTCCACAGCTAAAGCAAGCACTAGATAAAAAGGGTATCTGAACAATAAGAACCCAAAGAAGAGAGGAGAGGTGAAGAAGGTGAAGTTTATCAAAGCCCATACCCAAAAATATTAATTAATCCTAACAATTGGTATCAGAGCTTTTGGCCCTTGGAGAGAAATCCTAACAGCTTAAGGGAGATCAAGATGGATTCAGAAAGTTTGGAAGAAAACTTTGAAGCAACACTAGAAGACCTTGATAAGGCTAAAGCTGAAAATAGTGCTTTGAAATTCATATTTAGAAGAGCAAAAGGTTTCATCAAGAAACTCAAGGAACACCTTCAATTTCCCAGAAATCAAAGACAATATCTTATCAGAAGATAAAAGAAGATTCAGATAATGATACATCAGATCAGGTCAAACAACTTGAACAAGAAAAAGATGCATTGAAGCAGGAATAGGAAACTACTTCTATTCAAATGGCTAAAGAAATTCAGAAAGAAAAATATGAGAGAACAAAAGTTGAAGAAATCCTAAAGAATGCAAATGTTCATATGGGAAACTTGCATATTGAACTTGATGACTACATAACCAAGTATCGTGAAATAGAAAAATACAATCAAGTCATAAAAGGAGAACTTGTTGAGGCTAAGAAACACATTGAAAAACTTCATATGAGCAGTGACAAAATTGATAAACAGAGAGAGAGAGAGAGAGAGAGAGAGAGAGAGAGAGAGAGAGAGAGAGAGATGGCNGATAAACAGAGAGAGAGAGAGAGAGAGAGAGAGAGAGAGAGAGAGAGAGAGAGAGAGTTGGCTTCAATGAAGCTGAATGTTCTAAATCTCAAGAAGACAAATCTGAAGAAAAGATAGATGAAGAAAAAGTTATACAAGAATAGCCTAGAAAGCAGATTAGATCACCTTTCAGAGGTAGATGTTTTGAATGCAACAAATTTGGTCACATGAAGAGAGATTGCAGATGTAAAATTCCTTACAAACCCTTTTCTAGTTATTGTTGATGACATTTAACTGATTAAATATTTGATAATGTTAAGTTGAAGATAATGCAAGACATTAAATCAGTTAATGGTTTGTATTGTCATTGATGTCAAATTGATCTAATCTGTACGGTCATGTACATAATGCCAAAGACTTCAAAGAATCAATGGAACAAAGGTTATGCTTTCTGCAATGCATAAAAGTCAAGTATTCACTAAATGACAGACAACACCGACGAAGTGCACACCATCGGTAAAGCAAAAAAAAAGGAAAAAGTCACAGTGATACCCAACGAGCAGAAGAGTGTTGCCCGACGAAGCAAAATCACAGGATGTCTGACGAGCTAAAAACAGAGTTACCTAAGATCTTATCAATGCAAGTTGAGCATATATTATCTTCATAAATTGATCCATCATAAGAGAGATGGGGTACTTGTGAAGAAAAATCTTCTAAGATTAGAGAGGAACAGACAAAAACAGCTAGGAGAAAGAAAATTGAGAATGTTGTAGATGATCTAGCAAAGAAGCCTGGTACCTCTAGGGAAGAGATGAAGGAAATAAGGAGAAAGATGATTGTAAGTGCATCTGGAGTGGCGAGCTCTACCACTGCAGCTCTTCCACCTCCAGAAAACCTAGAAAACTTCTAGTCCACCCCCTACTATGGTAAAAGTGCCTATGGAGACATCATAGACAGTGGAAGTAGCAGAGACCCCTGTGAAGAGGACAAGGTCCTCCAAACAGAATTCACCACCAAAGAGACAAAGAATTGAGGTACATAAGGACAAGGAAGAAGAAAAGGAAATTGAAGTAAAGAAGGTAGAAGAGAAAAAAACAGAGACCAAAAAGCTATGGAAACTAGATCTAAAGATGTTGGCGAAGAGAATCATAGATCAGAAAAAACTCAATCAGCTACCTAAATACTATGACAGGTATGATGAAAAGGATAAGACTCAGATTGAAGACTTTGTCATAGATCATATATTTGCATTTTAGAAGAACCTAATTGAAATGGAAGGTAGTATCCCGAAGGAACTATTTGAGAAATTGGAGATTAGGAAACAATTAGCACTAACTGAGGATGAACAGATTAGAGTGAAAGAAATTGAGGACATGCTGCCAGTCATATCTTATGACGAGCGTGAAAGATTTCTGAAAGCAATGAAACCACTGTTAAGAACCAAAGCAAGAATGATAAAGATAATGGGAAGGAGGTATGATGAGGTTATTGAAGATACACACAAGGTCGTTGACAAAATCTTAATGGAAACTAAACCTGAGAAATCTTCACCTCTTAAACTCGAGGCTACTAAGCCTAAATCTATCCTAAGGGGAGAGTCATCCAAGCCTATAGTAATCAACCTTGAATCGCCTAAGGATGGAGAAGATGATAGTCATCTTGTCAGTACAGTAAAGCAACCTGATTTCTTTGTTGTTGGTGTGCCTATGACTTTGGACACCTCGTTGGATACTAATGACCCTTTTGAAGGTACTACTAATATTGTACCTGATGTTGATAGAAGTGATGGAAAAGATACAGAGAAACCTACTGAGGAAGAGCCCTCTAAAAGTGAACAGCAACCGGGCATTGTTGAGGCTGAGAAGAAACCTGAGATTAAGGTTGAAGTAAAACAAGAAACAATTTCACCCATTTCTTCAACCTTGTTGGCAAGTGGAGATAGAACTTTGAATACTGATGTGGAGAGCATGGATGAAGATGAGTTAATGAAGCTATCCTACATAGCATTTGCTAAAGCTAAAGAGAGACCAGAGTAGAAAACTGAGAAGAAGTCAAGGGTATTAGAAAGGGCAATTGATATTATCAACAAACTCCTACCTTTACCTTTTACTTTCCAAGGAAAGGATACAACAGAGAACCTGAACACGGCATTAGATGACTTTGATAGTCACTTTGAGTCTCTGGAGAAGATCGCAGAAGCAAAAGTTGAGCAGAACCTTTTCGGCGAAGAAGCTAAAGGAAGTATGCAAGTCTATTGCATGGGAGTTGGGCATACTGGGCAATATTGTTTCTGAAGCGAAGGCTTCTGTGGCACATGTAATGAAGTTATACAATTATTGTATAAATAAATTCAGACACCTTCAGAACATTGAGGACATTATTACACATGATAGGAAGACACTAGACAAGTTGGTAAACAGTTGTGAGACATCCTCACACACTGTTTTAGAGCTAGACAAAGAAGTGTCCAGACTGTTGGACAAAATAAGTGTTTTGGAAATAGAGAAAGGGGGAGTTATGGGAAGATTTGGTGTGCTGAAGAGTTTGGTCACTCCCAAGCTATCAATTCTTGAGACACCTTTCTGACATGGAGAAACAACAAAGGCCCTCACAAAGAACATGTCTACTGAGTTGAAGGGAGCAGAGACATCATCATTTGCACTGAATGGATTGATCCATGTGGGTCAGATTTTGGTAAAGACTTGGACTGAAGAGGCGAAGACCTTGGAAAGCTCTTTCCAAGATGTACTACACATGGTCTGAAATTTTTGGTGAGTAGTTGTACAATTTTTCTATATATACTACATTTTTATAAACACCTTTGTCATTGATGTCAAAGGCGGTGTAGTAGATATGAAAAATGTATAAGAGGAAAGATAGAGAAGATAATTTGGGAGTAGAAGAGGAGATATAGAAGAAATAATATGCATATAAAGTAGATAATGTACTTAGTCATTATTTTGGTATTGAACACTTAGTCATTTTTCACTAAGTGGTGTCATCAATGTCAAAGGGAGAGATTGTTGGCAAGTGATTCATTCAGGAGTGTATAAGGGTTGTCATTTATGGCAACACTACAGTTATGTATGGTCGCTTGGAGTGGAATGTTAGGAATAAGGTGTCTCAATCTTGGATAATTCCTACTCTTATTATTTGTTTTGTAAAATGTATTTCTTGCAAATAACGTAATTAAGTGTGAGTGTACATGTCTAGTTGGCATGTTGATGTGTCGACATCTTGAATTGTGTGTAAGGAGATCATGGGTGAAACGGTTATGACGGATTCCTATGACACGTAAGAGCTATTTTTAGGAGATTTCAATGACAGGTGAAGACATGCAATGACATGTGGCAACTGATAAAGTTGAGTACTGTACACTCTTCCAATCTTTGATCCCAACCGTAGGGTTCGGGGCATCGCCTTGGAAAAAATTTTAGGGTTCCTATTTTCTCGGAGAATGGTAAAACCCTAATACGGCTATCTTTGGGAGTTGCTCTAAAAAGGAAAGCGCAATGATATAAGCATTTTTTAGGGGTTACAAGAAAAGATACAAAAAGAGTGTATTGTTGGTATAATCTGGTGCTACTGGATTTGTCTGTGTGTGTCGATTGTCTCCTGAAAGAACTTGCATTGCAAGTGTGTTGTAACCGTTGTGTTGAAGATAATACATTGTGCAGGTTTTAGAGTGCTGGGGTTTTTTACCGAAAGGTTTTCCCCAGGTGAATCATTGTGTCATTCTCTATTTTCTGTATGCATGGTATATGGTTGCAATATCTTTGTTAAAGTAGTTAACGAATCTGAAATTGTAAGGATTTAAAAGAATTTGCACAATACTTTCTTTTAGAGATTAGTGTAGGAAGTTGTTTCCGCACCTGAGTTTCCTTACATGGAACATAGTTTTGGTGCTAAGGTTTTGTAAAAATGACTAAGTTCAGGAAGCAGTTTAATGAGTACAAGGGTACAATTTTGGGTAGCGAACACTATATATGATGAACCATGTCATGCGAGCTTAGAGGAAGGTATTTTGAGATATGGTAGACCTTCAGTTAAGGTCGCTTGAGTTTTGGAGTTCAGGGATGAGAGTTACAAATGATTGAACTCATGCGAAGATAGTGTAGCAACGAGACAAAGCAGTTGAACAATCGCGATGATTGAAGGAGTGTAACGTAGAATCCAATCGTGCTAAGTTAGATTTGGATTAGGTCTTACCCTAATTTTGGTAATGTATGATCGCCAACCTTGTATTTGATTGTTGGATAAGAGTTGATCACGTTTTGTGATGTATTTGGGAGTCGACTGAGTATGAGGTAAAGTATATATATGGAAAGGTTTTGTGAAGCGAAGTATGGATATTGTATGATCGAATGAATGGATGCATTGTGATGTTAGAATCAGACATAAGGTGATGTGAGCCACAGTTGGAACTACTTAAGCATAGCAAATGCTTGTATAAATTCATTTTGATAAAGCATTGTAATAGAGGCAATTTTATGATTGTAAGAGCAATGTGCTCAGTGTATACCCCTAGCAGGGTTTTGTATTCCTTTAACATGGAAATGTACTAATGTAATATTCAGCTCCTAACAGGGCTAGGTCTCCTTACAAGGACACAATAATTTTAGTACATATTTGTGGGTATCATCCCCACTGGGGTTTTCCCTTGGCGAAGGTTTCCTCGTGAACAAAATCATGGTGTTATGAGTTGTGTATTTTATGTTCTTTTCATTTCAGTAATCATTTGGTTAAGTTGGAAATTGCTAAGTTTAATTTTAAAGTGTTGTAATACTAATTCCCCCTCGCCCCGCCCTCCTCCCCCACCCCCCTCTATTACTTAATCCTAACAGAGACACCCTGCAATACCCAAAGAGAGACTAAAGCCTCCAAGGCCTCAACAACATAGCATAACACTTTTCTCAATCTTGAAAATGTTGATACACCTTCATTCTCATTATCATGAAAAGAGCCTAAACAAGCTTGCAGAGCACAGGTGAATGAGGTATCCTTCCAAACATCAACAACAGAGAAAAGATGAAGCAATAAAAATTGTTGCCCCTCATAAACATCACTACCAAACACAAGAAAATAGGGAACATAATCACACTAGAAGCCTCTGAATCTCAAATGAGTCCTCTGGCTTGGAGGGAGATCACAAAGAAATCGATCTAGGAATGAACGTCCCGCCAAAAACATTGAATAAACAGTCCCCAAAAAGAGAGTTGCATCAAGCTAGGGACAGCAGAAGGCCCAAAAAGAGGCCCTCAACATCATCCTCACACCACCAAAACCCCAAAAAGTAATTGTATTTTTATTTTTGGAGGTTTTGTTTTATTTATTTTGGTTATGTTTTAAATATCGATTTAACTAGAATCAAAATTAATTAAGTTTAAGATTAAGAGTAAAAGTAATTTGAAGTTTTTTTATAAACAAGAAAGGTAAAGAGTTAAAACTTCAAACCTTTTCTCCTTTTAATTTTTGGTGATTGAATGTTTGTAAAAAATTTGCAATTCTTCGTCCCATTGAAGAATATCAGGCAGGGAAAAAATGTTAGCTATTTTAGATTAGTACAAAAAAATTATAGATGGTTTAAATTCCCTTCATTCTTATGATGGACGTTGATAACAAAAAATGCCTACAATCTAATGTAAAAAAAACTTATTATATAAAATTTATACTTACATATATGCAGTAAATAAAATAGTTTCAAACTAAATTAAAAAAAATTAATATAATTCTAAATTTATCAATATATATTCTTAGCATTTTTTTAAAATAAACATACTTAAGACATCTTCAAATGCTTTTTTGGTTAAGTACTAAGATTTAAATTTAATAAAGAAGACATCTTTTTTATAACAATTTTTAAGAAGTTCCAAAAATAATAACACCAACAACAATAAAAGGAAAGAAGACAAAAGTGAATAAGGAGAACAAATAGTTAAGGTATGGAAGTTAATAATATAAGGTTAAAAAGGAGACAAAGGAATGAATATATTGTATCAAACTAAGTGAGATGAAATAACACATTTAGATCCCTTGCTTTAGTCACAATAGATACTACTATTAATTTTGAATCACAAAATAAAATAAAATCTTTTAAAAACTTATTTATTATGGATTTTTCAACAAAATTAACATTTTGATCTATATCTATCTACGTATACTAAATCTTATCAATTTTGTACAATTTAACTCGAAAATGGCTACCCAACCCCTAAAATGCATATATAAGCTACTCTTACACAATTTCCATTCCTTCAGTGTTGTCTTTGTTCATGAGGTACCAAGTTTGCTATTTGGCTAGGTCTTACACAAATTACTTTTAGTGGGTGGTTGCAGTACTTATTTGATCTAGTTGTACTTCTAATGCAAAACTATTTTTGTGTGAATATGTTTGGATATTTGATTGGGCCTTATACAAACTATTTTTAGTGGTTGGTCAAAGTACTCGTTTAGCTCTAATGCAAAACTATGTGTGAATACATTTAGGCCCTACTTTCAAGCAATAGTGTTCTCTTTTGCACGAAGTACTATATAAGGCCCTATAAAACATTGAAAATGTTTTATTTAATTGACATTTGATTGGTCATGTTGGCTAGAGTATGTAATTGCATCTTGGTCAAGATGGTATGATTATTATTAGTTTTTTTTATTTTATCCTCATTGTTCTATTTAGATAAATTAGAATAATAATTGTGGCATCATACCTCAACCTTACATGAATCTATGTTTCATGATACTTTTCCCTCTTAGATATATGTTTTCTTGCATCTAGATTAGACATAGTCCTCTCGTATATGTCATTCATATTCAATTTTTAAAATTTTAAAATTAATTCATTCACATAACAAATAATTATCACTAATATATACAGTTTTTACATTTTGTGATTTTGTACCCTGCAAAATATTATTCAGATTATATTTTACTATCAGCATAAATATTATTCAGATTATATTTTACTACCAGCATAATCATTGCACCTCCTTTTGATGCAAGTACTAGTATTAGCATTCTCTCAATCCATAATGAAATACATGAAATACTTATTCATCTTCATGTATAAATAAAGTCTTAAATATCAATAAGCATAAACAATATGCACGTCCAAATGCAAATTAAATATGGACGACTAATGTTCATATTTTAAAAGTACTACAACCAAAATATGATGCAAGACATACATACTAGCAATCCATCATGTTTTCATAAAAAAAAATAGCACAAACTGCTTTGATAAACTTTGATCAACCATTTCACATGATGTTGTCCGATTTAATATATTACATTAGTAATTTTTAGATACTATAATACACACTCAATACATAATACAAATCATAGTCTGCTTTTCTTCAAAATAAAAAGAGGATATGGTCAAGGAATTCTGTATTACATTAGTAATTTATAGATATTATAATACACATTCTACATAATACAAATCATAGTGTACCGTTTTCTTCAAAATAAAAAGAGGATATGGTCAAGGAATTCTGAAGTACAGTTGACCCAGGAAAAATCATATAAACAAAAAAACTACAAAACTGAATTTATTGCAAAAGTTCTGCCACGGTTATTGTAAAGGCGCACAATTCTCCACAGTCAAAGCATCCTTAGTAACTATCGTTTTCCTCGCTAGATTTTCACTTAGTCAACAAAGTATGATTCTACATGTTATTGTATAGATATTGACTTGGAATGATTATAAGATCAACATGTATGTATTTTAATCAAAAGTTTAATTTGATCTTATTCTAATCATTATATAAAAGACAAGTTCAAGAGAAAGTCTTCACGAGTAAACAGGGCGTTGTAGGGCTTAAGAGTTAGGGCTGAAAAAAATTCCATTTGCAAATAAGTCCTTACATGGGTTTAAAAAATGGCTTATAGTAACAAGTCATGGGGAGTGAGGATTTCACATTTAACGTCAACCTTCAATTTCCATATGCTATTGGGCACCTTGTAGTAGCCATTGGGCAGTGGTGCACACTGAGATAAGGATCAAGCTTATAATTTACAAAAGCCCCTGGAAGTAAAGGTTGGTCGTAACCATATGAAACATCCAAGCCCATCCTCATGTTGTTCATAAGATCTGCCCTATCTTGATCCTAACATTTAGCCCAGCAGGTGTGACTAAATGCTGAAGTAGAGCAGAAGAAATACCACAATGAAGCCCGGGTTCAAATCCCACCAAGAACATGGTGTACTTACACTGTGATAGTGCAAACATGATAAAGCAAGCCAGAAAACAAGTACTCCCACCTAGAGGAGGCCCCACTATTGTTCCCTATTATCCTGATTTCCATGATATACCAATAGAAAGAAAGATGGAGAAATTAATATGAATTTGGCTTATGGTTATGATTCATGAATTAATTGAAAATAGGATAATAATAATAGTCACAAAAAAAGGAAAGGGATCACTGTTACATGTAGCGTATGGAATTTATGCTAATATTGAAATGTTCCAACTTATAACTTCAGATATCATATCAGTATGTCCTTTCTAATACCACTTCTATGAATCACTTCCTAATATCCATGTACCCAAAACATAAAGAACAATTTATTTATTTTCAGAAAAAGGTTATCATGCAATACAAAGCCACTCTATTACTACAAAGATAACAACAACCAACAACACTAGTATTCAGTGTGAGATAGAATATGACCATAATTGAATAGCCATATGGTCGCAACTCACGGACTTCCCTATGCCTACAAACTACCAATTTGATCTCTACATTAAAGAGAGACTAGAAGGCCACAATGATAAACTTAGAAGCAGTAGCAGACATTCACACTCAAAGTGAGCAACTGCCTGACCGTAACCTGCAATTTTGAAATTTTCAGTAACAATTTGGAAGCATTTGCCTGTTATTTTACAATACTTGGGAAGGAAAGTAAAACCTTATAAAGATTTCAATAATTTTGTGATAGTTTGATCCATCAGTTGAAAACAAGTAACAGAAGAGAAAGAAAATTGCATCAAGGCCAAGAAATAACCAAAATTAGCTAGGCAAGAACGTCAAGCTTCCTTACTTTTGATGTAATAAAAACAAATACCGTAACTCCCTCGGCATATTATTTAGTATCTGCAACACAGCATCCAAAAGAAATAGATTTTATAAAACCAACCTGAAAACAGAAAATGAAGAAGACATGATAGGCAATCTTTCTCCAGCACATAAGCAATGTCCAAAATCTAAACTAATTCTCCAAAATAGTTTGATATCACTCAATCGCACTACCTTTAAAAGCTTAGTTACCAATGCACTCCCTGCCAGCCCAGAGGCGGATGCGGATGCAGGCGGATGCAAATGCTGGTCTGGATGCCCTGTGGATGCCTCTAGGAAGCACATCCTGGGCACCCGGATGCGCTGTGGATGCTTTCCTCCATGAGCATCCGCGGGCCCAGCCCCAGAAAAAATGTTTTTTATGCCCTAAAACAACTTAAAGCACGTATAAACATGTGCTAAATACCATATTTTATCCTTTTTTTTTGCTCCTAAACCCTAAAACGGCCCTAAAAGAGGCCATTCAATCCTTTTTCATCTCATTTTGTTTGCAGCTAGGCTCTCTTCTCATTTGGTCTCCATTTTGGCATTTTGAAGGCAAGGTGATTATTTTCAAAGAGGATCGTTCGTGGAGTGAGAGATAGCTTCCACAAAGGAGTTTTAAGCATCTAAGGTAAACATTTTATCCCATTCTTGAGTCCTTTAATGAATTTTTTTGAGATTTTGATGAAATTTTTCAAGTTTTTTTCATTTTCTTTTTAAGAAATAAATAAACAAGTTTAGCTATCTATTTTAGTATTTTTGTATCATTTTTTTGCACTTGTATGCTCGATGTTCATAGTTTTTTTCTAATTTAAATTTATTTAATTTCTTATTATAGCAAGAAATTAGATTGTATTGTGCACGAATGGCTGCCACCAATAGTCAAAGTTCAGTGGGAGGGCAAGGAGCCGATAGTTTCAAAATTGATGTAGGATCTTTTTGGAGACATACCACAAGAATATCACAGGTTTCAAGAGGTGGCTCATATCTTTGGAAGTGTAATTATTGTCTAAGTAACAAAGGCAAACCATTCAATAGCTCATATTCCCGGGTCAAACTTCATTTTATAGGCCCTGCTGGCCAAGGAATGGGAATGTGCAAAGGCAAAGATATGAAGGGGATGTCTAATGCACAAATAGCTTCATATATAAAACAAAAAAAATAGGATGTTGATAAATTGGTTAAAAGATCAAAACAAAGCTCTTATCAACCTCCATCTAGAAAGAAAAAAATGCAATTACCCATTGAACCAATTGTATCCTCCAAACATCCATTCTTGCAAGTACCTGTACCGAGACAGGAAGAGGAAGTAGAAATTACCACTCGCAAAAGAGGTCCATTGGACATTGCATTTAAAATGGAGACGAGAGCTTGTTGATCAAGCCATTGCACGTTGCCTCTATGCCAATGGTCTTTCTTTCAACTTGGTGAGATCGCCATATTGGAAGGAAATGGTGGCAGCCATCAATAAAGCACCGGCTGATTACGCAAGTCCCGGGTATGAAAAGGTGTGTACCACTCTATTGCAAAAAGAGAAGACTTCTACAGAGAGAGCTCTTCAACCAATTAGAAATTCTTGGAAAACTTCGGGCGTTTCTATTGTTTCTGATGGATGGAAAGTTACAAGAAACCAGCCATTGATTAATGTGACTGCAGTGTCCCCCAAAGGGGCAATTTTTTTGAAGGAAGTTGATTGTGAAGGGGAAGTGAAAGATTCACAGTTCATTTCCAAAATTCCCATTGAGGCCATAGAGATGGTGGGTAATGAGAATGTGATCCAGGTGATTACAGACAATGCCAAAAATTGTAGGGGTGCAGGTGCTTTGGTTGAGGGCCGGTATGACCATATTTTTTGGACACCATGAACCGTACACTCCCTCAACTTGGTCATGCAACAAATTGGCACTCAAATAGATTGGGTGAGGCAAATATACCAAGACGGGGAGGAGATACAGATGTTTGTAACGAACCATCACGTCACAATAGATATTCAGATCATTCTCCAAATTGGAGTTGTTGAAGGTAAATTGTAATTACTAAATTTTATTTATTTATTTTAATTTGAATAAATTTTGTCATGTTCAATTATCAAATTGTAAATAACTTTGCTTAATATTTATTGACATATTGTTATTAACTTGCTCAGGTTGTTGAGACCCGATTTGCATCTCATACTATTGTTATGAGACGACTTGTCAAGGTGCAAGGGGCATTGAGCCAAATAGTTATTTCTAACCAGTGGGGTATATGGAAGGCTTCAAATTCAGAGAGGGCCCAAAAGGTCAAGGCATTGGCCTTGGATGACAGTTGGTGGGCTCGTGTGCAATTTGTATTGGATTTCACCGAGGCTATCACGACTATGCTCCGCTTTGCTAATACAGATCAACCTTGTTTGGGGAATGTCTATGATGGCATGGACACAATGGTAGAGAAGGTAAAACATGTCATACAAACACATGAGAATGACCCCACAGAATGTGAAGCCTTATGCAATAAGGTGGAAACAATCATTCATCATCGTTGGGAAAAGATGACTACCCCATTGCACCTCCTTGCATATGCTTTATCTCCAAGGTACTACAGCGAGGAAATACTTTCTATGCCAGAGGCAAATAGAGTAGCACCATATGCGGATGAAGAAGTTGCTAATGGGTGCTACAAAGTTTTTGCACAACTCTTCCAAGATGATGAAAAGCACAAAAAGTTAGGCTAGAATTTGGCTTATTTGCTTCAGGAGCAAAACATAGTCCAATTGCAATAAAGGACCAAAATGGTAGCTATCACATGGTGATACCTCATTGGTCAACCAATTAAGCATCTACAACCTCTTGCAATCAAGATCCTATCACAAGTATGTTTTTTTTGTTTTTTGTTTACCACTTGTATTCTACAATTTAGTGCTTAACATTCTTTAATTTGATTTTCATTTGTATGTTTAATTTTGTGAACACTGTCCAGGTTGCAAGTTCTTCTATTGTTGAACGGGATTGGAGTACATACTCCTTTATCCACTCAGTGAAGCGTAACCGGTTGGGCTCAAAAAAAGCTGAAGACTTGGTTTACATTCATACCAACTTGTGTCTTTTGTCATGTAAGGAGGATCACTACAATGAAGGGGCAGCCAAGCTTTGGGATGTAGCCCCTAAGTGTGCCAACTTGGATGCAACGTTTCAAGATCTTACTACAATCATAGATGATGATGATAACATCATGACACATGGTGCATCTAATGCAAGTGGAACCGTTTTGGGTTCAAATGATAATGAACTTGCAGCAGTTGGAGATGATGAGGATGTGGATTTTCTTGAGAATCCTAATGATTCTGAATCTGATTAGTGAATCTTGAATCTTGATTGATGAACATTGAATCATGAACTAAATTTTCATTTTGTAATTCAAATTGCATTGGAATCGTGAACATAGTCATAGACGTATATGATAGGGCTTATTAGTTATTGAACTTATTTCAATTTGAATATTTGTGAATTATCAAATATGAAATATCTTGATCAATGGTGAAGTATCATACTATCAAATGATTTAATTTTTTATATATCTTGCATTTCTTTGCATATATATATATATATATAAACGCATCCAAAACCCCCCAAAAAAAATCGCGCATCCGATTCTCGCACCCGAATCGGTAACTTAGTTTAAAAGGGTACACAAAAACTAGGCATATATTTGTATCAACAAGCATCAAATCTAACAACCCAAAAACCACGTAACTGATAAATAAAACCCTCATGACAAAAAGCATTTCTATCGAACCTACTTATTCTTTCAACACTACCAAATCCAGACTGCCAACTACAAATAATTCAAAAGCTGAAGAAGACTCACCCGACTTGTGAATTATCTTCACACAAAGATCATTCATGTCTTTTGTCTTGCCTTTTCAATCAGCGGTTTGAGTTTCTTTCTTTCAGCCAATATTCTGAGAAAATTGAACAAAAAGGGTATGTAATTATGCTTCCTACGAATATTCTCTGTCCTCCATTTCTTGAATTTTTCTTCCTCAAACAATATCTTCTCCTTGACAATATCAATGTCCGAATCTATTTCCATGAGAGACCTGTCAAGCACTTCAATAGTACCACCATGTTTTCCTAGCCCAGAATCTACATCCATCCTATCTTCTTCTCCATTGCACTTTGTGGCTGCCAACTGCTGTATAATCTGATCTTTACTACTCTGAAGATCATTAAGGTCTGCAGTATATATATCTTTTCTATTTTTTATGATTGCCATGAGGTTGAATCTTATTTCACTTTTGGAATATTTTTCAATGCGTTCTTGAATTACTGGTTGAACCATCTTCAACCATTCTAAGCTGTCACGAGCTCCATTGAACTGTCCAAGACTGATAGGCCCTTCCTTCAAACCATCCAACTCATATAATGTGTTATCAACAGGTATATAGCTTATAAAATGATATATATCATCATCTTTATCGGCAAGTTTCTGTTCATCAGAAACAAAGGGTTCTGGTCTAGCAAAGCTGTTGTGAGCAATTCGAATTGCTTCACTATTGTTAATAGCAAGCCCTTTGAGCTCAGGTGGAAAATTTTTGGTGAATTCCTTCAAATTTGACAGTTCTGGGCCAATATCAATATCTGCACAATTCATGAGAATCGAAAGAATTGCCTGAGTTGCACAAGCATTGTTAATCACCTGCAGCAAATCATGTACAGCATCACCATATTGAAGTAGACACAAGAATTTCATCATCCTCAAGTAACATGCATCATACATATTCCAAAAGGTCTTCCAGCTGTCTAACAAGGAATTCACCTGGCTTGCAAAGAACAAATTTGGGCTATAATCTTCAAGTACAGGTCGGTCATCTTTCTCTCCTGACCTCCACTTGAAAAGGAATACTAAGCCATAAACAGGCCTGCAGTGTAATATGGTCAGAGGCCGCAGCAGATATTGAAATTCATTACAATATAAATATATATAAAAGCTGAACAGCTTACCGAAGATTGCTTAGAGATTCCAAGTCTAGCGAATATATCTCTTCAACCTGTACAGCACAATGTAAAGATAACAGTAAACAAAACTGTGATAAAATAGCCATTACAAGATTGATCTTGCTAGGTTGCAGGGGGAATGGAAAGGGTTTATATTTTAAAATATCTCATCAATTCCACATGACAGTAGAAGAAACGCTAAAGAAAGCAACTCACGACCAGAAATGTTTTCTTCGAAATGTAGGAAAACATGTTTTCCTAAAAATGTGCTTGATCATTGTCACTCTGAACAAGACCAACAAGGTAAAAAACAAAAAATTACAAAAGAAAATTGCAGTGACAAACTAGGCTCTATAGGATTGGCCTTGCTTGATTATAGGGCAAGGCAAGGGCTTATATTTGGAGGTCTCAAAAAGAATCCAGGCAATATAAGAATTATTCTAAAAGCTATTCATGGTTTAAAAAGAATCCAGGCAATTGATCAACCAAATAGATCAAGCTTGATAATGATACTTTAGATTAACATGAAATAAGTGTATAAATTCAATCGACCCCGTGTTGCCTATTCTTAGGTAGTAACAATAGAAATACCCCATCAATCAAATATCCGTTTAAGATAAAATATACATATGTAGTGCATTGAAAAAGTATTCTGTTTGGACACATGATCAATTGGCCCATGTACTTATTCTCCAGAAACATGTACAATTTTTACATAAACAGCTACACAGTACCATAAAACAATTGAATCCATGACATTAGAAATAAGAATAAAATATCTTGTAAGACTTATGCAGGTCGCCATCAGTGCCAACCAACCTAGCAAAATTCAGTCATCACCCAGCTCATACCCATAGCTGGTATGCAGGTATTATCTGGGATGATCACATCTGTCCCTGATTCACTTAACATGTTTCAGGTATTCTAGTGCTTTTTACCACAGAACACACACCCTTTTGAAAAGATTACCAAAATAGTATCAGATACTTATCCAGATCCCTATACCCAATACATACACACATATCTAATGCTTCAGGAAATCAGGATAGAATCCAGTTACTGGCCTGGTAGCATTAACAACAAATATATAAATTATTTAATCATATTTGGCCATGAATATTGTATTTCTACTTTGAAAAGGTTAAAAACTGGCTAATCTTTGGCTTCCCCACCACATTTATGCATTCATAGGTATTTCACATTTTTAACATGATTCAATGACATCCAACAGAGACTCTAATTAATCCATTCAAAGCAGCAAGAAATCAATACTAAAATATTTTTGAAGTCGGTGCAAGGTTACATATTTAAATGTACCAATAACTCTAGGAAAATGTATTGATAACTCTATGAAAATGAGATGGAGGGTAAAGAACTAACAATACAAGCAAGGTATTAATAAAAATGATAATGGAAATATAAGAGAGAAAATAGTCCATAACGATGCCACCATCAAATAAAATGTTCATTGACAAAATATGTAAAATCCATAATAACCTTTGGAGTTGGAAACAAGAAAAGAATATAAAAAAACAAAGATGCAAAGTTTGAAATGCACAAGGTTATTTCTTGAAACACTCCCTCTCTCCCTTCCTCATTCCCATACAACTCCATAGAGAAGTTGCAGAATATCCACACGCTCTAACCTTACAAGTAAGAGAATACACAAGTGTTCTATTAGCTATTGAGAGCATATCTTGATATGTAAGGTTTTAATAATCATTGAATGCCACTGTTAAGAGCATATAATCTATTCAACAAGAACCATATCATTTAGCTATGTGGAACTGCATTTCATTTTTCAGTCCTTGGGATTATACATGTACAATTTCCAATGTGGAGACAGTGTCCACCTTCCTTTATCAGAAAATGTGGAGATTTTTAATCCATATTTTTCCTGGTAAAAGTTTGATACTTTGTAAACAGGTCACATACTTCCTGCATCACAAACCTTTGACAAGATGAGATGTTGCAAATTCTTCTCCTCTTTCATCTACTCAACATAAATACTTTCTGCTTCGCAAACTTTGACAAAGTCTGATGTTTGAAATTCTCATCCTCTTTCATCTAACCAACACACCTGAGTCTTAGTGTACAGAATTAATTGTACTTCTACATACTAAATACCCATTTAGCTCTAGCCAAATGAAGTACAGCACTGTTAGAGAAAATCAATTGTTACATTCCTTACTACTTATTGAACACAAAATAGTCAGTCTTACATTTTTTGGCATTTCTCCAAGTAAATTAATAACTGCAGGAATGCATACATTCCGTAGTTTTAATCTTTTCAATGTCATAGAATACAATTTCTTTTTGGGTAAAACTGTGTGCTTATTTTGCTTGATGTTTTGAATCACACTCAGTGATTCATCATGAGGAGGAATTATGAGAAAATGAATAGCAGAATGAGCCTTAAAAGGAAGGGAGAAAGGAAGAACCCAATTGAGAAAAGAAAACAAATTAAGATTAGATAATGATTTAATCATAATTAAGCTAAGACCAAAAGAAAAGGAGACTAAAGAAAAACCAAAAATAAAATAAAAAACTAAATGAAAAGAAGTAAAAAGCCCAAAAAGGCAAGAATAATAATATGAAAAGAACAATAACTAAATGAACAAAATAAAGAGAAACAAGAAAATAAATAATACTTAAAAATAAAATAACAAGAACAAAAAATAAAATTTGAATGATTCAAGGGGCTTCTACAAGCTTGAGAGAAATCAATTATCTCGGAGCATATGCAGGCAACCTTTCTCGAGTTTTCCGTCCCTTGCCTTGGTGGTTGTGAGTGGTCATTCTCCTTGTTTCTACCCGTTGTCATGTCAAGTCTGTGTATGTGTCTACTTTTGCTTGTACCAGTTTTTGAGTTGGATTTTGTTGCTGAGTTTGCCTAGGGTTAGATTGACCGCTCCCAATGATGATCTGATCGTCTATGCGAGTGCAAATAGACAAAGGCCAGACAATTGACGGAGGGAAGGAGGTAGGTTGTGGGGTTTTTGAACAAGTTGGGAGAGATGGACATCAATAAACCTCTAAGGAAGTGCTTCAAGAAGAGGAACCAGAGGAACGACCAGAAGAAGCTGCATTTGATGTGGGTGTTGGAGGAAATAGTCCAGGGGCTGTCAAAGCTGAGGGAGGAATCGGCAGTGTCCAAGCCAAAGGAGGTAGGGACCCTATCTTGCCAAGGGTGTTAAGACTTACGAGTTTCTCTAAATGAGGTTATGGTTGATACTCTGAACAAGTAAGAGAATAGGTTAAAAAGTACAGCCCTATTTTTTGTGTCTTGATTGCAGCAACGTTCAAGGAAGAAGATTTTTTGATGATTGGCTGAACAATGTGTGGGGTAAGAAAATGGGCATCTTTATCTCATTCTGTAGAATGATTCAAATGTTAAGGAATTGGATCAATAGTAGAGAGATTATTTATCTCAGAATATATCAGATATGCTATACTGTAGAATCAGATTTCTGTTCTATATTGATATATGTGTGTATATTAATATCGTTTCATATAAATCTGAAACTGATTATATCTCAATACAATATATATTCATAGACTTACGATGTAATATTTATTCTTTATACTGCAGATTGAGGTTGACTGAGATATTAATTTTGTTTGACTGCTTGCTTGAATTCGATATTGCCGCAGTGATTGGTATTGAACCAAGCAAGCATGTATTATGTATATTGGATGAAGAGGTGTATGCACGTAGGGGCATGACCCTCATGACCCTACGTGGATACAACTCATTCTTTAACTAATTGCATCCTTCGTTATCGATGGTGTTAGTCGATACGGTGCATATTAAGTGTATCGACCATTATCGAAAGTCAATACGATATGTATTAAGAGTATATACTAAAATCAAGAGTCGATTCATTTCATATTAACTTTGATCAACATAATAAATATTAATACTATGAATATATATATATATATATATATATATTCACAGATCAATCAGATCGAAGCTATTTTCTAACACTCCGTCTTAGCAAGATAGGATTGAACAGCATAATGATATGTGTGTTATCACAATCCTCGATTCAATTCGGAACTAGATTTTAGTGATAACAATTAATCTCAACATAACTTCATATCAAGATAACCGGCACAATCCGGGACATCAATTTAATGTACTCAATCTTGATTGAAGAGTTATCGCAATCCCCGACTCAATTCGGAACTGGATTTAGTGATAACTAATTTTAGTATCAAGATATCCGGCGCATTTCGGGACAGCAACTTAATGTAGTCAAATCTTGATGCACATGTTATCATAATCCCCGACTCAATTCGGAACTGGATAATGATAACCCCAATGATTTAGTGTCAAGATATCCGGCTTAATCCGGGATAGCAACTTAATATAGTCGCTCTTGACACTATGAATATATATATATTCACAGATCAATCAGATCGAAGCTATTTTCTAACACTCCCTCTTAGCAAGATAGGATTGAACAGCATAATGATATGTGTGTTATCACAATCCCCGATTCAATTCGGAACTAGATTTTAGTGATAACAATTAATCTCAACATAACTTCATATCAAGATAACCGGCACAATCTGGGACATCAATTTAATGTACTCAATCTTGATTGAAGAGTTATCGCAATCCCCGACTCAATTCGGAACTGGATTTAGTGATAACTAATTTTAGTATCAAGATATCCGGCGCATTTCGGGACAGCAACTTAATGTAGTCAAATCTTGATGCACATGTTATCATAATCCACGACTCAATTTGGAACTGGATAATGATAACCCCAATGATTTAGTGTCAAGATATCCGGCTTAATCCGGGATAGCAACTTAATATAGTCGCTCTTGACACTAGGTCAAGCTATTGTTTAAGTCGTCACCTCACAATAGCAACCTTACACACATATGAAAGATCGTCACCTTTCATAACACAAATGCAATATTGCAACTCTCTTGATATCCATCATGAACCAAGTCGGAGGGTGGATCCCCATAGCTGCTCCTGGAGGGTGCAACAAGAGCTTTCACCTTAAACTTCTCTCTCACAGAGGAGAGTGCATTACAAGAAATTTCACTTCGAACTTCTCCCTCATAGAGAAGAGATTATTAACAAAGGACCGTGTTTCAAAATTCTCTCTCTAAACAATGATCCTGGGAAGTCAGGTCCTCTAGTTGCTCCCTCAAAAGCTCACGTTATGGCTTCTTCGCTTTTCATCCAAGAATGCCTATGATAAACTGTTAGACTCCTTCTGAATCTGATATTAATCTGCTGACCTCCTCATCCAAGGTTGCCTTTGATGAAGTGTATGATTCCCTTTGTTATGGAAGGATACTCTGCTCACATAGTCTCAATCATTGAACTTGCCCATAGTGGCCTTTTCTTATTGTTAGGAACTTCAATACTCTCAAGGTTAGATGATGGAGGTTCATTATCTTCTATGATATTCTCCCTCTTTCTCAATTGTGTAATCTTCATCTAATTCTGTGATTGGATCATCTTCTGCATCTTTATAAGCAGTGTTTTCTTCAAATTTTACATCTCTACTGATTTCAATAGATTCTTAGATGGCTCAAGTCTGGTTTATATTCCCTGTAAATGCTTCTTCAGGTGTTATATTCTCTAAAGATAGAATGAGGACATCTATTTTAAATGTACACAACTGTATTTGAAGCTTCAGCCCAGAATGAAATATGTATGATTCATGGCTTTGGCGGCTTCAATGATTGTTCTGTTTTTTTCTTTCTACTACTCCATTTTGTTGAGGATTATAAGGTACTGTACACTCCCTCTTGATCGCAACAAAAATGCAAAAAAAAAAAAAATGTTTGATTTTCCACTAATGCTTTAAATTCTTTGAACTTCATATAATACTTCATTTGATTCTTTTAGGTAGGGTACTATGCCAAATGTCATTACAATTTGATACTTCATGACTTAGCGCATGTTTTTGATCATTACAAAGTTTGTGTAAGCTACCATCTCTTGTTCCTATGGAAATAGGATTTTTAATGTTGGAATTTCTAGGCCAAAGTAGACTTTATCTTCATGAAAGGTGACACGATATCCTTGATCAGCTAAACCTGAAATAGAGACCAAATTTCTTTTGATTCCTGGTACAAATAGAACATCTTTTAATTGTAATGTAGCTCCGGTTCTTAATTTAATTGAATAGGTCCCGATTCCTTTTACGGGATAGGTGGAGTTGTCACCAATTGTGACCTCTACAGTTGAGTGTTCTTCAAAAGTTTCGAAATGATTCTAAACCTAGTTATGTGTCTTGATGCTCCGCTATCAATTATCCAAGTGCTTTTATTTGAGTTTAGTTCACTTGATAAGGCTAAGAAAAATACAGGATTTTCCACTTCTTTGACTTCAGCTATGGTTGCTTGACTTTTCTTTCTTTCCGGACAGACTGTGAGTGTGTCCAAACTTATCACATTTGTAGCATTGGACCTTTGAGAGATCTTTGTTTTTGTGACGTTAATTATTATCTCCTTTCTTATGATTAGCCTACAGATCGTCGGTAACTCAATTGTTATTCTCATAACAAACACTGGTTTAAGATAATTGTCTTTTACTAGCCTTAATCGATATTCATCGACATGGCATTAGTAATCAATATCTTTGAATTGTATTGTCTTTTCTTCTTGACCTTATCATGTTTGCATCCCTTTCACATTATGTAGGCTTCTGGTATCGTCAGTGGTTGTGTGCAGAGCATGCACTTCCAATTGCCTACTGCGATCTATTCTGTGGACCTTCCAAATACACATTGCTTCAGTTCGGGCATCGATTCAGCTTCATATATATGTCGTCATCAGATAAGTACGCTCGGACTGCTTGTCTTGCATTGTTTTTGGACTACAAATGCGTCCATGAATTGGGACCCGAAAATAAGGTTGTGCTCTTGTGTTCTGTATCCTAGTTTGTCTCTACAGATATTTCAACTTCCTCTGATATTAATGCGGTGATCACCCGATTATTTATTCATTGCCAACAGAATAGAATCTCAGTATTAGCATACACTTAGGCTCTTGCCTCTTCGTCCGTCTTAAGGCTGAATTGAAACGTAATGTTCCTTGTGACTGGTCTAAGTCGTAAGGATAGCACTCCCAATATATGTTGTATCTAATGCCACCAATTGGTATTACTATGACTTGCAGATTTGACGGCCTACATTGCAGAAGCTTCTCGGTGTCCACCAAGATGTGGAATATTCTATGTTCGAGACATTGATGCTACTGACGGTGAATCATGTCTCCACCATTCAATAGAATGTTCAGTATGAAACCAACCTCAATCTCTTGTTCTACGCTTTTGGTTGATACATTGACAATATTCACCTTCGGCACCAATGATGAGAGCGTTTCTGTTACGGGAGGTGTCGAGACCTCGGGATAATATATTTCAAGTCAGCCAATGTTAACGTGACATGGGTTTGTGTCAATGGCCTGGATCTCTACTAATCCTTTCGTCGTTATCTCCTTGTCTTCCCAGTGGAAACACAACATACAATTTTAGCGCAACACCCAGTAATGAATAGCAGTGATATTATTAAAGGTCGGGTCTACTCACTAGACTCCATACGAGCCACACAAGCACTGTAGAGCCCCATGTCGTGCTGCAACAGATTGCCAACTTTGACCTTCCTCACTGTAGCAAGAACAGAACATGACAATCTCCATCGGGCATCTCTGCACCCACCAGATTGTTTCTGGCTCTGAAACCATGTTAAGGAATTGGATCAATAGTAGAGAGAATATTTATCTCAGAATATATCAGATATGCTAAACTGTAGAATCAGATTTCAGTTCTATATTGATATATGTGTATATTAATATCGTTTCATATAAATCTGAAACTGATTATATTTCAATACAAAATATATTCATAGACTTAGAGACGATGTAATATTTATTCTTTATACTGCAGATTGAGGTTGACTGAGATATTAATTTTGTTTGACTGCTTGCTTGAATTCGATATTGCCGCTGTGATTGGTATCGAACCAATCAAGCATGTATTATGTATAATGGATGAAGAGGTGTATGCACATAGGGGCATGACCCTTACGTGGCTTATGCCACGTGGGGTCATGACCCTACGTGGATACAACTCATTCTTTAACTAATCGCATCCTTCGTTATCGACAGTGTTAGTCGATACGGTGCATATTAAGTGTATCGACCATTACTGAAAGTCAATATGATATGTATTAAGAGTATCGACTATAATCAAGAGTCGATTCATTTCATATTAACTTCGATCAACATAATAAATATTAATACTATGAATATATATATATATATATATATATATATGCACTCAACATATATATATATATATATATATATATATATATATATATATTCACAGATTAATCAGATCGAAGCTATTTTCTAACATCAAAGAGGGCTTTTGTTATTTTTTATGAAAAATCATGTTATGCAAAAAAAGAGTTCTTAAAAAGAAATTATGCAATATAGGAAAATTGCTGTTTAAAAAAATACCTTGGTCAACAGATGTTTCACAAAATGAAATACTTTTTTGTTCCTGGCAGATTTTTTTGCTTGAAGAATGTTCAGTTTCAGTGTTGGTCTTTCATTTCCCATCTGCTTAATTTAGGCCTATTGGGAAGACCCCTCCAAGTTGAAGAGTCAAGGGCTTCTCTCCCTCATTTGAATGCTAGAGTCCTTATCTCTTTCAATGAGGGTGTTGAAATTCTTGATATACTGGAATTTTCCATCAAAGATAAGTTTTTTAGAAGCAAGAGTGAAGCTTTAGAGAGCATCAATTCCTGTAATTTGCGTAGAATTGATGGTCACCTTAAAAAAGATTGCTCATTAATCACTTTAACAAAAGGAAAACTAACCCTAATGTTCCAATGCCTAAAGAATCAATGGTCTCCCCCTACCCCTGAGGAGGAGATGGTCGTTCCTAAATGGGGAGGCATGTCTAAAAACAGCATGAACATGGATTCTATGAAAGCACATAATAATTCTAAAGCTAACCCTGTAGATATCTCCTCAGAGGTAGGGGGAAAGATGGTTGCTCTAAACAAGATCCAAAGATTGATCCTAACCTCCAAGATGGCTATATAGTAGGATTTGGGGTCAAGGAAAAGTCAAGTACCACAAGCAACCCTTAAGCACAATAAAAATGTGTAGGAGCTTGTGCTTGATAAATTGAAAGAATAGATTCAATCATGGGTTGTCAAAAACATAGGCTCTGACCCTTCAGATGAGGCAAATACAATAGATTTTGATGTTATAGCAACTGGGGTTGGCCTAGAAAGCCACCTTGAGCAAGCTCAACAGATAGATAAAATGGGGGTTGAAGACAGTGATATGTTAATAGACTCTAATAATGAAGAGGCTAGTCTAAGCTCTCCTTTATCAGATCCCTTAGACTTGAATACATCAGTTGATTCAGAACGTATCCCCTTTGACTGTGAACCTAAAAACATAGTCTCTCTAAACTTCTTCAATCCCCTACATAGGGATTCTAATAAAGAGGAGAAGATTGATGGTATTAAGGGTGGATTTGTAGTTAAACGAAAGAGGAAAACCTATTAATATAACTAATTGTTCCCAAAAGATGGGAGAAAAAGGGCGAAAATGGTCTTCCAAGCCACTTTGAAAGATTGTACGAAAATGAGAAAACTAAAACCTCAAATCCAATTCCATGATAAGATGCATTAGTTGGAATGTTAGGGGATTAGAGTCACTGGATAGAAAATGTGTGCTAAGAGACCTCTATAATCAAAATAAGGATCTTGACTTCCTATTAACAGAGGATGTGAAAGCAGTAGGTATTCACTTAAGTAATAATTTGAGATTCATTTGGAAAGACTTTGTTGCCTTCCACACCAATCATGATAGTGGGAAAGGAGGCAAAGCTATCCTTGTTAGCAATAAATGCGGCAAAGAAATAAAGAGATCAAGTTGCTCCCCATGTAACAGGTGTTTGTTGATAGAGATTAAAAAGAGAGGTCTAAGTTTGGGATTTGTGCTATATATGCTTCCAGTGACTTCAAAGAAAGAATTGACCAATGGATGGTGGAGTCTCTACCCAATATACCCTAGATTGTGGCTGGAGATTTTAATATGACAGAACATAAGGAAGATAAATCAAGGGGTAACCCTTGGTGTTGGAAAGATAATGAGTACTTCTTTTGGGAAAGGATGAAAAAGATGATTAAACTTTTTGATCCTTTGGAAAGACAAAAAAAAAGATAAGAGCATGTGCTTCACTTGGTGTAACAATCAAGGGGTGGGAAGAAGAGTTTACTACAGATGGATAGGTACTATGCTGATAAAAATGTAATGTCCCTTTTTGGGGACATTAGAAGTCAATTAAACAAATAAGTTTTAAGTTGTCAAACTATATCAAATTTAACAGCTTAATTTAATAATTTAATAGAGTATTAAAATGATTTCAATGATTAGTTTAATGAAAAAATTAATAAAGTCACTTTATTATTATTTCCCTAATCTCAAATTAAATAGGGAATAATAAAGAGACAAAGAAAAAGAATATCAAAAGACAAGCAGAGAGAAAACAAAGAGTCACGAGGATGAGCTATTAAAGAACATCGAGAGGCTCATTTTGGACATGCTTGGTTTATTATTTTCTCTTGAATATTTTGGGAGCTTCTAGCTTTCAGTTTTGAAACCTGAGGACAGAAACCTTCAAGATATCTTGGTGGATTGGACGGAAACCCAGTTCATTTTCTTTGGTGGATTCGCAGTGGAGTTCACAGCTGGGCAAATTTGTGAAAGTCTTAATCTAAAGGCAAACTTGCAGTAACAGAGGTATTTCATATCTGTTTGGAAAATAAGGTTGTAATGATTTATCTTCATATTTAATTTCACATTTCTATTTCAGTTTGATATTATATGATTTTCAGTATAATTTGTTGGATAAAAAGAAATCAGTTTACGTGTTAATTGTTTGCTTAAATTCCTGTGAAACATTTGAAAAATCTGGAGCAAATATCTATAGGAGGATACTTCAGTGGTATCAAAGCAGTGTATCCTGCCACACTGGAGGGTACATAATAGAGATTGATAAATAGAGGTATTGGCAAATCTGAATATTTTAATCAGGTTTGGATAATACAGATTAATCTATATATTTATTGGCATAATATTCATGAGTTTTAGGCAATTTAATCCAAATTAAGTGATAACAGAAAAATGGCAAAGTAGGCTCATTCCTCGAGATTCGAAAAGCTGAAATATCAGCAGTTTTATTCTCAAAACCCTAGCGAATATCACCAATATCAGCTCTGTAAGGGCATAACCACGGGCGAGTGTTATCTGCAAAATTTCAATGGTACCTCATACAATGGTAATAGGTTTTCTTCTAGGTTGATTCAAGATCTGCATTTGAAATATAGATTTGGTAAGAGATATTTGACCGCCGATAACTCAGATTTTCTGTATAAATAGATGATTTTTTATGGACACTAAATATGCATCCAATAGCTTTGCTAGAATTTTTCTGAAAGTAGAATTTAAAAGGATTCTGACGGTTGGCAAGTAGTAAAATCTAAAAGGGCAAAGAAAAAATGGAAGAATGATCGCCTGTTTAAGAAACCTCCTTCACGAAACACTGATATGTTTCCAAATATATATAATCCCTTTGAAGTTCTAAACAAAACTAATGATTTGCCCTCTAAAGCTACGGCTTTGAACAAATCTTTGGATAACCCTAATGTTTCAATACATATCCCTGAGAAAATTTCAAATCAAAACCTAAATCACCACATTCTGTATCCTCAAACAAGTCAAGCTCCCCTGCATACAAACAGAACCCACTAATCTCTCATCATTTGCGTTGCGCCTCAGAACCTCTAAAAAACTCGGAAAAAAATAAGATGATGAGAAATATTAACCCCAGGAAAGATTTAATTTTGGAATCTATGGATATTGCCTCCAAAAGTATTGAAAGTAAATTAAGAAATGTACATACTAATGGGTGGCGAGAATATTGCAGAACAAACGGACTCTTTGCTAAATGGTTAGGGCATGGCTGTCCCTTTGTTAACATTTTGGAATGGTTCAAAATTACATTTCCAGGACAGGAGTATAGCTGCTATGCAGAATAATTTTTTATTCATAGATTGTTTAGATAAGGAATTGAAAGTTTCCTTTTTGAACGGCGTTTGCCCTAATTTTATGAATCCAAGTTTCTTATTTATCGATTGGTGCAGCAATTTTAATCCTAAGAAAGTAAATAATTTAGATGTTATTAGATGGGTATCGTTGCCAAATTTACCTATGGAAATTATTCACAGTAAAACAATAATGGAGATTGCAAACAACATAGGTGAATTGGTAGAATTAGATAGGGATTTTTTACAGAGTTCAGACGTGAAATTTGCGATATTGATAGAAAATACTGTGGATTATTTACAATCCATAAAATTAAATATCCAAGACGAAATTTATGAAATCTTTCCGAAATTCTATGATCCTCCTCCCTACTTCGAGCAAAATGTCTGTAAAGAAGAAAAGGTGGAGGCTTGATGTTTATTGATGTGTGTTTACTTATCTTACATTTGAATTTGAGGGTTATTTGAAATATGTGTGAAGAAGGTAGGATTGTCCTCTTAATCCCAAATTTCTTAAAGGGAAGATCCAAATTGATTAACCCTAAAGAAAGGATCAATGCATAAATGAATCAACCTATCAAGGATAGAGATAATGAGAAAAACCCTAATTCCCATTTTGTAGAAAGATTAATAACTTTGATTGAATAGGAGAAATGTACTAACCTTGGAATATTGCAGATCTGAAGAATGCTATTTTCTGAAGCCTGTGTTGAGTTTTTGGAAAATCTGAGACCGGATCTGGAATAGAAACGCAGAGACGAACAAAACCCAGAGATCTTTTTCTGTTCTGACACAGTTCCGATTTGTACCCTCAAGTCAATGTCACCATTGGCCAGAATTTCCGATTGCGCCCTAGGGCAGAATCGACCTAAAAAGTCTTAGACTGAAATTCTGTTTTCGGATTCCGGAAGTTTGCCGAAAAGGGTATCCGAATCTCTGTCCCAATCTGCTGTTCCGAACCTGTACCTACAAGAAAAATGGTTTGTTTGTTGGGGGGAGGAGTTTGCTTTAGTCAAACCCCGATTTAGAAATTAACCTTGAAATCAATAATTGAAATAAAGAATGCTAGCAAGTAGTAGAAGTAAATCTAATAATGAAGCTATGATATTCAAATAGATATGCAATTGTATTTTGAATGTAAACAAGTATATAAATATGAAAGCTTGGACTCAATTAGAAACCATAAACCTCTATGATTGTATGCTTGGAATCCACCTTAAAGGGAGAATGAATGAGTCTTGAAGATGCACAAAGGATCTTGAAGGAAGATCACTCCACCATGATAGATAGATCTAGGGTTTTGAATGATGAATCTTGAATGCTTGAACCAAATCCCTTCAAAGGCTTGAAAGCTTGAATCCTTGATCTTCAATGGAGAACTTGAATGCTTGAGAGGAAGACTTGAACACTTTGAGAGCTTGAAAACATGTAGAACAATGGATGCTTGAACTTTTTGCTTGATGACTTCTTGCTTGATTTCACTTGGAGAAAATTAGTGCTTAATGGTCAATCGTTAGAGAAAATGAGAGGAGAAAGCTTCCTTTTATATGAAACTAGGGCACAATCTTCTAGAGAGGCCGACATAGGAGAATTAAATTCTAATTAGACCGATGCCCCTAGAAGAGGACCTATATTAAATATAATTTAAGAATCGTCGCTTCGGAAACCCAAAACAGCCGACCCGGAAGCGGGAAATGAATTTTTGATGACCTCCGGCAACCGACAGACTTCCAGATTGGAAAGGGGGACCCAGGTCAAGGTCAAGGTCGTCCTTGACCCAGGGAGCCAGGACCCCTGGAAAACATGCCAGTTGGGATGGGAGGTGTCCGGAGAGGCCCAATCAGGGTCCTAAATAGACACAGAAGTGAGAGAGGATGCAGAAATGAGGGGACAATGTGATGGTGGTCAAAAACACCCCCTAAGGAGGGCTAAACGTTCTTAACATTTAAGTGCTTCCATTTTAAGACGATACAATGTCAATACTAACCTTGACTCAGAGGTATCAAATTCTCAGGATAGCTTTTCCTTTGATGAAGATCATTTTAGAGAATCTCTAGATATCCCAGATTCTTCGCAAGAAGAAATTAAAATATAGAAAAAAGTAAAATAATAACAAACTTAAGCCCAGATAACATTAATAAAGAAAAAATCACAGATGTTGAGGTATCTCCACTAATAGCTAATATTGGTGAAATCGAAGGAGAATTTGTTCCAGATAATGCTCATTACGAGACAGAAAGTAAAGATAATCAGGTATGCAATATAGACCAGCTTATTTTGAACTCTAAGTCATAAGATATAGATATAGATACTTATAAACTTTCTCTCCTAACAATATTAAACCAGGCTGAATCTATGAAGGAAATGGTATGGGCAGAATTAAAAAGCATTGAGGAGGGTTATATATTACAAATTTCTAATATTAAAGAAGATAATGAAACAAACATTGAAACATTGAACAAAATCATCCCTTTAGAACACATCAATATAGACGACGTTTCGAATGAGGAAATTTCAGAGTTACTAGGGTTAGAGTATCCTCTTAATAGTATCAATCAACAAGAAAATCAAGAGATCGTGTTGGAAAACATGTCTGGTCTTATTCAAGAACAAAATCAAAGGGAGATAATAGATGGACAGAATACGGAATCAGTAATAAGAATTGTAGACATAAATCTAGGATTAGCCATAACTGAAAAAGGAAAGGAACAACCGGACTGTGCTAAAGTTTCACGAAAAAAGGAAGGAAATCCCTTGGTGAACTAAGGAACATTTCTGCTAATGCGGTAGGTCAAGCCAAATTAACGTCATTATATGTTGGGAAGGGGAAGAGCCCTCCCTCCCTCAAATGAAATTAATTACCTGGAATGTTAGGGGCTTAAATGTCCATAAGAAGCAACACATCTTAAAAAGATGCTTAAAGGCCTTTGATGCAGAATGCATACTTCTTCAAGAAACTAAATTAGATAAGGAAAATCTAAATCTTTTAGGAAAAAAATTAGGGATTTGGGAACTTTCTAGGGAACCAGCTTTTGGAGGCTCAACTGGAGTAGCTATATTATGGGATCTTAGCAAAATCAAATTTGAAAAGAAATTTGGATTTAGACATTGGATAGGTGGGAGTATTACTAGTATATTAAGTAAAATGACTTTTATAATAATCAACATATATGGACCAATTGATCTAATTGAAAAATTAAATATGGGAAGAAATTAAATACTTTATTCAAGACTATAAGAATACATCTATTATTATAGGAGGAGACTTTAATGCAATCCTTAATCTGAATGAAAAAATAGGAGGATTAGGGAAAGACTCTATTAAGATTAATTACTTTAAAGACTGGGTCAACACGAAAAATTGGATGGATATTAGAACTAATAATGGAACTTTTACATGGACTAATAGGAGAGCAGATTTTAGTAATATTGCAGAAAAATTAGATAGGTTTATGTTTAAAGGTAACCTAGGCACTTTTAATTTCAACTTAGAATCTTTTATTCTTCCTTATTCAGGATCTGATCACTTTCCAGTTGCTTTGATAATTTCGGAAAGTATTAAACCTAACATAAATCCATTCCGTTTTGAGAAAATGTGGCTCTTAGATAATAACATTTTAGATAACATTAAACAATGGTGGAATGAAACAAAATTTAAAGGTTCGAAAGCATATATATTCATGTGCAAACTCAAGCATATAAAATTGAAATTAAAAGAGTGGAATAGAATATCCTTTGGTAATATTCATGAAACTAAATTAAACACGGAAGTAGAGCTAAAATACCTTAATGAAATAGTTATTAGCAAAGGTATGGATTTAGAATGTTATTTAAAGGAAAAAGAATTATTACAAAAAGATGAGCACATTTTAGCCAAGGAAGAGATACGCTGGAAGCAAAAATCAAGGGAAACATGGTTAGAGGAAGGAGATAGAAATACAAAAAAAATTCACAATAGCACTACGAATCGTAGACAAGTTAATAGGATTATGAGGATTAAAAATTCATCAGGAATAGAGATTGATGATCCAAAGTTAATTGCTGTTGAAGCTGTCAATTATTTTAAAAATCTATTAAAAAATAAAAAAGGTCCGAATATAAATGTACAAAATGATATTTGTTCAAACATTCCTAAAATCATAACCAATTATTAACAAGAAAAATCACTAAAGATGACGTAGAATATGCTTTAAACCATTTACACCCTGATAAAGCTCCAAGGCCAGATGGCTTCCCTACCTTTTTCTACCAGAAATGTTGGTCGTTTATTGGAGAGGAAGTCACAATGGTTTTGGAAGGATTTAGGAATTCTGGTAAATTATTTCAGGAAATTAATAATACCTTGTTTGCTCTAATACCCAAGAAAGATGATATTAGTAGTATGGAGGACTTTAGACCTATCACCCTATGTAATATAATATACAAGCTTTTTACTAAAATCCTGGCTAATAGACTAGAAATTATTTACCAATAATTATTGCTGATGAACAAACTGGTTTTGTTCCAAGTATATCCATATTAGATGGAATCATTATTGGCCAAGAAGCAATTCATTCTATCCAAAACAATAAAGAACCAAGTATGTTATTGAAATTAGATATTAAAAAAGCATATGATATGGTGGATTGGAATTTTTTATGTAAATGCCTGGAAGCTTTTGGTTTCTCTAAACAATGGATTAATATTGTATATGAATGTATCTCAACCCCTAAAATATCAGTTTTAGTTAATGGTAATCCTGAGGGTTTCTTTGAAATCTCACAAGGAATTAGACAAGGGGACCCCATTTACCCATTCCTTTTTATAATAATGGTTGAGGCTTTAGGTAGAACTCTTACTAAAACCAAAACCAAAGGAGGTTCTAAGGGTATTACTATTACAAGTCAATTAGAACCTATTACCCATCAACAATTTGTTGTTGATTCTATGTTATATGGACATGCTGACATAACGGAAGCAGATAATTTAAAGATAGTCCTAGATAAGTATTCAGTAGCTTCTGGTCAAATCATTAATAAGACAATCTGAGATTTTTTTCTTCAACACCCAGGAGATTACTGAGAAAAAGATTCTTAAGATACTAGATTTCAAAAAAGGCAATCTACCCTCCAAATATTTAGGCTTACCTATAGATAAAGGGATTAAGGAATCCAATTTGTGGAACAATATTAATCAGAAAGTAGAAAAGAAGGGAGAATCTTGGAAGGGGAAATGGTTAACATCAGGTGGAAGGTCGACCATGATTAAATCAGTATTGTCATCAAAACCTATCTACCAAATGTCTTGTTTACAGATCATTCTTTTGGCACGGAGCTAATGAAAAAAAGAAAATTGCATTACTAGCATGGGAAACTATTTGTGAGGATAAAAAGGATGGTGGTGTAGATATTAGAGACATAAAAGATCAAAATTTGGCTTTAGGGGCTAAATTGATATGGAAAATAGTTAGATTCTCAGAACTTAAATGGGTCAAAATCATTAAATACATTTAGATGGTGGTGACCCTCTAAGTATTCTTAGACATGACAATCCCCCTAAGATTCAAGAGTATGGAATTTTATGAGACATTGTAGAAATATTATAGGAGAGAATGTAACCTGGAATATTGGAAATGGAATGGATGCATTATTCTGGGATGATTCTTGGGAAGGCTATCAACCCATCTCAAAATTGATGAGTGATATAGACATGATTGATAAATTAAAAATTGATATGGGACTATATGTGAATGACTATATAACTTTTCCTTTTTATAAACTGGTGTTAGGGTGGGAATGGAATATTCGTAAGAAAGATTATATCACAGATGAATTTTTTGATAAATTAATGAATATATTAAGTATTAGGCATATTAACCCTAGCAATGAAAAAGATAAAGTGATATAGATCCCAGCAAAAAAAGGGGAATATAATTCTAAAGATGGGTATAGAATGATGTATAATAAAAAAGGGTATGAAAAAACTAATTTGCCTATTGACTTATGCTGGAATAAACTCTATCTACCTAAGGCAGGCATGTTCACTTGGTTAGCGCTGCATGGCAGAATATTAACAACAGAAATGTTGTGTAAAATGGGGTATAATGGACCATCCAAATGTGTGTTATGTAAGCATGAGGAAGAAAGCATCAGCCCCCTTTTTCTCAATTGTAATTATACTATGCAATGTTGGAAATGGATATCAAAAAGATTAAATTGGCAATCTGCCTTTCCAAATAATTTAGTTGACTTCATGCTAGGATGGCCTAGACCTAAGAATAATGATCTATACAATAGTTTATGGATTATAGCTCCAATTATCCTATGGGAAATTTGGAAAGAACGAAATAGGAGAATTTTTTCAGAAGAAGAAATTCAAATTAATCAATTTCTGAACAAAGTTGAAGCTGCTATAGTAGAGGTAGTAAATAATAGAAATTTTCTTAGTAAACAAACCAGAATATTCTCAATCCATGATGATAAAACTAGAAATAAATGGACAGGCCTCAAGATACCATTGATAAATTCTAAGCCTAAAAAGGATGTGGCGAAATTGAGATTAGAATGTAAATGGAAACCTCCTGCTTATGGATGGTAGAAGCTAAATTTTGACGGAGCCTCCAGAGAAAACCCTGGAGTAGCAGGTATAGGAGCATGTATTCATAATAGTAACGGAGAATTAATTGCTAGTTTATCTGAACAAGTAGGTATTAAAACAAACGAGGCAGAATTTATGGCCCTTATTGGAGGATTAAAATTAAGTAGAAATAAAGGAATAAAGAAATTGGAAATTGGAGGAGATTCCACGATAATCATTAATGCAATTAGAAAGGGGGAAACTCCCAGTTGCAGATTAAATAATTATGTAAGACAAGCTAGAGGTCTAGTAGAATACTTAGAACACTTTACTATTAATCACATTTACACAGAAGGAAACAAGATAGCAGACTGATTAGCTAATCAGGGTGCTGATAAAGTTAAAATGGGAATAGGATAAATTGTATAATTTCTAATTATTGTATTAGACATGAATTAGTAAATAAAAAAGTAAGGTAAAGGAAAATTAATTAATAGTTCATATTGCAGTTAAGAATCTGAAACGTTATCAAGTAAATATATAATAGGCTCAAATAAGATAAAATATTGATTAAAATAAGTAAAAACGTTCCAAATTCTTTTGGAACGGTACAGTATCCAGAAAACTTTGTGGAATGAATCGATCAAAGGGAGTATAAATATGAGATAAGTTTCATAAGATAACCAACAAGGGAGTTTATTATCAATGGCTCATGTGGTGTAGGATATGGCTGCCGCAATTAAGCTCAGATGTTCAAAATCACAAGTAGCCTTTGATAATTATGATAAAACAGTAAGAGTTGTTTATATTATCTTAGGAAGAGAATTTATAGAAAATGATAATAGTCACCGAGTAAATTCCAACATCCCAGCAATGTTTATAGCCTCGGCTTTACATGTTGATCCGGATATACAGGCTATGAGAAGATTATGCAGAAAGATATTTTTGAGGAAATATCTTAAAGACCAAAATAAGGTGCTTGCAAGTGTCAGAGGAGATTTAACAATACCTAAACCAAGATATTACCAACACTTCATCAGGAATGACAGGAAAATACCAACTTATCCTGTTTTGATGGTTGAAGATTGGGAAAGGTATATCGAAGAAACACCATCAATCAGAAGGAATTTAGACTTCCTATTTATCTTTATGCATATTAGGAACACGACTAAACCTAAGTGGTTTGATAACTTTGTTCTAGAAGATAAAGTTGGTCTTATTGTTCACTGTGATGAAAAGAATGATGAAGAATAAGAATGTACTTTATATGAGATTTGGATATTACTGCCTTAAAATGTGTATTCTTTCCTTTTGTAACAAATTTCAAAAAATGATATTTATATATATTGAATATGTATATATATATAGTTATATAAATATGTATATATATATATGTATGCAAGAAATTATATATATATAGTTATATATGGACACATATATAAACATATTTTATATGTTTAATATATATAAATATTTTAAATATAACAATGTGGTAGTAAGAAATGATACAAATAAAGGATTATTATTGGTAGTAACATATTTGGTCTTATACATTTTAATAAGAAGAAATGGTAGTAAATAATCATGGAACAGCTAAAATAAAATTAGAAAGAGCTAAATATATTCATAAGTAAGAAATGATGTCTCTGCCAAAATTCGCAAAATATAAAAGTTTCAGCGTTGATGTGCTGGATAAACAGTTGTCGTTTTTCTTGAGAACAAAATATGTAAATACGCCCAGAATTCATGTTGTGCCCCACACATCATATGCGGAGGTAGAATGTAATGAGCCTGATTTGGCCTCATCATTAAACCATCTAAATTTTACCAATTTCCGTACAAATCATGTGTTTCGCATTTTGTCAAACAGTTGTCGGACATGCCGTAATGAGCCCCCACTTGGCTCTTAGATATTTCTCAATGTAATATTCTCAAATCACCAACAATTAACCATAATGCTCTCTTCTTGAAATCCCATATCAAGTTTCAATAATTTTCACAAATAAATAAGCTATAATGATAAGCAGCAATTTCCCATTCATCAATTAATTAAATCAGCACAAATCTGTAATTTTTTTCCTTGCTTACATTCCCATTCCCAAATCGTAACAATGTAATGGCCCTGTTCAAACTCTTCTTGCAGATTCTAACAATTTCAATGCTTTGCCAATTGAAAGAAAATGAACGTTTTGCTTTGGAATTAAATCTCACGACATATATCTCCTCATATGCATTTTATTTAAAATAATTTAAACCATACACACATCATTCTCCCAAACTTGATGCTCTTATTTATTTCATTAAAATTTAACATGCTAAATGCTAAGAACCTGGCGTCAGTAGCTATTGTTTGGCCCTTAACGCGGTTGCTGGTAGAAAGGGTTTGTCCCCACGCGCAGGCTGAATACATCCCCACGACGTTGGTGGCTAACCACCTCACGTGATATCTCCATGTGATGGCTGATGAAGTCGCGGCTAGTGCTGATCCTGCCGTAGCAGCCTCTGCTTGGTACTGACGAAGTTGCAGCCAAGGATAGAATGCGCGCCCAGTAAGGGAATTAGCGCCACTCCTAGCTGTCGTTATCACACTTGTCTGTCCAGCTAAACCAAACAGACCTTTCCAGTCCTATGTCTGCTCCAAACAATTTAGCCGCTGGAATTGATAGGTTGATTTCCCATCCAATGAAACTCGATGCTTTCTTCCTACAAGACTTTCTCCTTTTTCGATAATCAATTGACCTCTTCACGCAAGCCTCAGTTCAAACACATTCAATCCAGAATTTAGAACCTTCACGTATACATCAGCACGTAGGAAGGATGAAGTCAGTTATACAACAGCAACCGATTGAAGATTAGATGAAGAAGAATCAGTCTTCAATCAACTAATTTGACCCTTCGGCTAGGGCTCAGATAGTTAGGAACAATTCCCAAGAACAATTTTCAATAATCAATATTCAAACATCAACACTAAGAATGACTCTGTATTTATAACTCCCCGGTAGCCATAGTTTCTCAAAAGGATATATTAGTTAATCAGTCTCCGGAATAGCAACTTCCACATTATTATAATAATAAAGTATTATTATAATAATATGACTTTATTATTAATTAATAACATATCATTGTTAATTAACATTAATTAATTAACCAATATGCATTTCCAGTGATAAACCTGCATCCGCTACTGATCCTGCCCGACTGACAGAGCCATCCACTGCACTACCACAAATAGCAGCTGCCAAAAAATAGACTTACTATAAATAGTAAGTCCCCAACCAAGGAACATGAACACACTGAACATTGTCTGGAAAATTGACCACTGCCGATACTGCCTTGCCAGAACTGGAAACTGACTAGATTGACTTACTAAAAATAGTAAGTCCAGACTTACTATAAATAGCAAGTCTGTCAACTGGGACCCTCAAAACCCGGCATCAACTCACGAGGGCCACAATGATGAGCCGACCAAGCTACTGCAAAGACTTGCTAAAAAGGGGGGTCATCACAGTCCGCCCTCCCCAAGATTGCTTGTCCTCAAGCAATCCCTAAACAATTGTACATCGCAATCCACCTGGATCCCACAGGAAAAAGTAAACCATTCCCAAGGCATAAACTGTAAGCTCCTGTAGCATTACCCACAATGCAAACCGGATAGCTCTGCAAAGAGACCCAAAACAACCATTTACCCAAACTCCCGTACAGAATTTGTCTCTGCCTGGATCTCGAAAGAAGTGAGCTTCAGGATCATCAAAAACCAAGATGTATGGGAGACTTAGATCACATACACCCTGAACTCCCCCTGCACACCCAACTGACTTGTATTGAGTGTGTAGACCATCTACACAACAGTGATGAATACCCCTGAACAAAGTTGTACCTGGCCTCGAATATCCACACACTGTATAATCCCTGCAGCCAACATAACTCTGCAAACCACCTGCTACTGACTTGCAACCAAAACTCCCATCAACTGCTGATGGCGAGAACCCGTCCCAAAACAGATGATAAGGACTAGGAGCCAACCCACAACTATGTGCCATCAACTCATCAACATGTGGGTCAAATGAAAACCGATGAGCGCTCCTCACTGTATAGTGCCGATAAAAAACTCCGTTCTCAATCAGAGGCTCGTCATCCCCCAGTTGCGGACCCACGGATGGTTCCAATCTCGAACTCTGCACAAATGGTTGGGCAAGGTCCCAGGTGACCCTCTCAGCAAACCCAACCTCAAAATCTCTGTGTGGGAGCATCGTAGTCAAGGTACCTACAATCTCTCTCACCAAACGCCAGATCGCGCCAGCACCCCGGATGAGAACACCCTCTGTAGCTCGGTAAGATCTCTCATGAAATTCTGAACTCTCAAGCAGGTGGTCCAAGAATGACTCTGTGCAGTAAAAATTATAAGTGGAAGCATCAACCTGCTTCCCTGCAACCCACAGCTGGTCCTCCTGCAAATGTGGCAC
>MU224910.1:5114549-5138041 GCA_018584345.1 Thuja plicata | reverse complement strand
TCATCACATCCCACATCTCCAACCGTAGAAGTAAACTCACCACCAACCACCTCAATGTGCAACTGAACTGGGTCTGGGGTTGGTATGGACCGAATATGGTCCAACTCTATGGTCACTTCCTCCAATCATGACTGCGACTCCTGTAAAGCCAACTGAGTGCTCTCTAAAACCATAGAAGTCGTTGTGAGCTCCTGAGTAAGCTCACTCACCTCATCCTCTCTATCCAAGAGGGCCTCATATGCTGTACTCCCCCACTCTACTAGGTGATCTCGGTCAGCTACCAACTGAAAATAACCTTGCCTCAAAATCCCGACGGCCTCCTGTAAGGAATGAATCTCAGTAAGGGACAAATAACAACTACCATGCTCCTCATCCATAGGAGAACCCCAACCGTGAATAGCTAGCAGCTGCCGCACAGCATCAAAATGCTCAAATGCGGTAACTACATCATGCTCGCTGACTCTCAATTGACTAGTCACACGACTCTGAATAGTCGGCCTCCTACGCAACACTTCTGGTATACTATCCACACTGCAAATGGAAGTGGTCCCCAACGTACTCCTCTCAGAAACACTATCTCCCAATGTGCTGCCAACTAAGCTCTGAGAACTGGCAACTAAACCCACGTCCTCAAACGAGGTTCCATCCTCTGATATGTCTCCATCAAACTCTCCTGTACATGAGGAAGCTGCTATCGAGTCTACCTCCTCAACACTCTCAGCTGCCCCGTCCTCTGCCACCTCTGAATAATCCAGATCCTGTGACCAATCCACACTCTCCAACAATTCAGAGTCCTCTCCCAGGGTCTGATACAGACATGGCTCACTACTGGTGGAGTCATCCTCAGGAGTCATATAGGAAGTATCTGAAGCAACCCAAGATGCTAGCAAAGGCTCTATCTCCTCAAGTGTCCCGGACTGAACCTCATCTGACTCAATACTAACCAATGAATCTAGATCATGCTGGCATGGGTCTGTGTCTACTGTCCCAAACTCAACACTAGTATTATCACACGCGGACTCCATGCTCAACTCCTCAATACAGGAACACTGGCATCTCCTATACTAACCCCATCTCGGGACTGCCGCTATCCAGATCGGACTCCATCTCCTCAAGGCAGTCCTCAAAAGTGGTATCCTCCTCCTCTGGCGATCCCGGGTCCACCATCATATCCTCCAACCCTACACCACTCCCACTACCAGCAACTCCCTCAACATCGACCATAGAACTATCCTCCTGGCAATCTAAACTGGAATCACGGTCTGACTCAATAATACAATCTAGTGTGGTACTGACATCAACGCCAGTCATCGTCTCCTGTTGTATCACCAGATCATCAGCACTACAACAAGGTAGCTCCATGCTCTCGCCTATGCCACCTGAGAGGGGTGTTGCCTCTCGCTCCGTAGCTACGCTACGACAGCTGACATATAAATCTCCGATAACAAGTCCCTTCTCGAGAGAATCTGGGCCATTAGAGGCAACTACTGTACCAACTGTATCTGCACCAACTGTAGCAACTACTCGGAAAGCCTCAACCTTTTGAAGCTCAGTACTGCAGTTTACCACTGGTGCTGACTCGTCCACCTATCTATGTGTGGGGTGTCTATCATCAGATCCATGAGGTGTCATATTATATACTGGTGGATCTATATCTCGGACACCTGTTGGGGAAAACTCCAACCTCCTACCCTGCAATCTCGATGCCGGTCTACTGAAGGCTGAAACCATATATCTTGCTGCCCTATCTATTGTCTTTGGATCCGACAATCTATCAGCTATGCTCTGCTGATGAAGCCTAAGTTTCTCCATACTCTCCATTAATGTATTTATTTTAATTTTATTTCCCGCACTGCTGTGCCGGCTACCGGAGATAAGCCACCTGTATCTATCCATCTCAAGAGTGCTGATTACTCTAAATATAACAACCAATCTGCATTCATAAATATTTTCCTACGCCACAAGATGGCAAGAAAATGGCTCTGATACCACTGTAATGAGCCTGATTTGGCCTCGTCATTAAACCATCTAAATTTTACCGATTTCCGTACAAATCATGTGTTTCGCATTTTGTCAAACAATTGTCGAACATGCCGTAATGAGCCCCCACCTGGCTCTTAGATATTTCTCGATGTAATATTCTCAAATCACCAACAATTAACCATAATACTCTCTTCTTGAAATCCGATATCAAGTTTCAATAATTTTCACAAATAAATAAGCTATAATGATAAGCAGCAATTTCCCATTCATCAATTAATTAAATCAGCACAAATCTGTAGTTTTTTTCCTTGCTTACATTCCCATTCCCAAATCGTAACAATGTAATGGCCCTGTTCAAACTCTTCTTGCAGATTCTAACAATTTCAATGCTTTACCAATTGAAAGAAAATGAATGTTTTGCTTTGGAATTAAATCTCACGACATATATCTCCTCATATGCATTTTATTTAAAATAATTTAAACCATACACACATCATTCTCCCAAACTTGATGCTCTTACTGATGGATTTTTAAGGAGATTATATCTTTTGTTAGTCTCTTTTCTTGAAGTCAGCACATAATATATTTGTAATGGCTTCAGGGGAGGAATCCACAAAATTGCATCATTAGCTATGTTTCTCTACAGGCTTCTTTGGTTAAGTATGTTCTAGTACTCTACTTGACAATAATCTGATCTGATTCAGTTCTTATTTTAAATCATAGGAGGAAATGGAAATATTTTTAGAAGCATTTTTTCTGGGATAGAACAAGAACCAGTTTAGGATAGAGATGTATATATAAACATATGTATACTCACATATATAAAGGTATACATATTGTATACATATGTATATACAAATATATATATATATATATATATACACAAACAAATTAATAATTAAAATATTGTTGTAACTCTGATAATTAAAATAGATATCTCATCATGTTATCTATATAAACAGCTATAGACTCTGTTCTAAGGAATATGATGGCAAATGTTAAAAGATGATGATCACAATTTCTTTTAATACTTGTTAGTTTGCAGACTTTTCTTCATTGATACTTTGTGATGACCTCTTATCTTGAAATCAATACAAACTTCGCTGAGATATGTACTGATTTCAGATCAGGGATCCTTATGTTTTATATCATGATCTTTTATTATCTGTGTGAATGTATCATTTTAATCTGTGTTAAGAGTAGATAGTACAGATGCCTGTGGTATGATATCAAAGTCTTTCGTTCCTAAGTTGGTATCCCTATTTCAAATTTGCTCTAATTTTAATAGGAACAATTACCAAAAATATTAGATTATATCTGAATATATATAGAGTTATATACAGTTATATATTTTATATATTCATGTAGATATAAAAATTTAATACTGCTTTTTTGGTATATAGTTACCCTTTACCGTAATATATTATAGGTTACAGAAAACAGGACACCATTGGTTTGTAGCAAGGGGTTTTATTAAAATTTGAAATAATAGAGATAGAATATGGTTTATGTGCTATCATTTTTCAGGATTCTCTTCTGGGAATCCATAAAGAGTATGCGATGGTTAGAAAATCTTCCACGAGGGATATCAAAGAAAAGTAATGTTCTCTTAAATTCGATCTATTCCGTTCTAACAAGGTGTTGCCGAAAGGCAATGGTTTTCTTTTCCCATATGTTTTTTTGCAAATACATATACAGATTTTGGTTTCTAAGGCGCTACGGGATAAGGCTTTACCTAAAGAAGTTCCATACAAATATAAAATTTCTCTCTGAAATCATAATGGAGATAAAGCAGAACAGAGCATATGTATTAATACAGTGGCAGGAGCACAATCAAACCAAGCATTATTCTTTAAAAATTGTATTGTAATTTTTATGTAAGATTCTTTTAGTGAAAGGGGTATGCCCCTATAGCTTTCTTTGTAAATATTCAGTGGATCATTGATCCCCGGGCAAGACTAGAGGTTTTCTTAACTCCGTTCTTTCCTACCAGTGCTCGTTTGAATGGAGCTTTTATAACATTTATTATAATGATAATAAAATTATCAGGCCTTGGCCGTTTACCGATCAAAAGAAAATTAGAAAGAGCTAAAACATGCTACCTTTAGGAAAAAGCGGTTTTTCTGGGAGTAGAATAGGTCATTTAATAATAATGGCCCATTTATTAAGGGAGGATTTACGGCTGTAAAATCTTGTATTGATCTGTCCGGAGACAGACGATGGAGAGATATACCTTTATTTTCTATCATATTTATTACTCATGACAAGGAGTGCCTTGAGAAATGCATTAATTAAATCTGTGCGAGCAATCAGCACTCATTAAGGTTTAAAAGATGGGTGTAATTGAGTAACCGAAAAGTAAAGAATGGGATAATATTTTAATTTGGATTTGCTCTTGAATTTCACTGTCTATTTAAGTTAGGAAGGGTAGTCATTAACAGTTAACATTTTGATCAACTCCGATAAGACAGAAGGAAGGTAAGAAGAACATGTCTTTTTAAAAAAAATTCTTACATTGATCAATACTAACAAAGGATCTTCATTGATACAGAGAATGTATACAAATGTAAGGACCTTCCATACTCTAAATAAACGAGATATGGCATTCCCTGGGAGTATCAAACCAGAAAGATGGAGCAAAATTTTGAAACCTATGGATGATATGACCAGAAGGGCGATGGAGTTGGCTTTAGGTGACTCCTATTTCGATTATAGTTTCACTCTGCGCACTAATGGTGAGATTGTAGGAACCTTTATTTCATGTCTACTCAGGGCAGGTAATAGCAAGATTGAAACTGTAGAACTGTGTAGAAAGGTTTTTATTGATAAAATTCTAGGAGGTTTGGAAGAAGTGGTATATAGTATCAATTTTAGACAGATGGTACCCTACCCTGAAGATTACATGCAGGCTGAAATAGGAAGTCTTGAGCATAATAGCAGCTTACCTCATAGACCATGTCTAATGTTCAAAGACGTTCACGTCTTTGAGAGCCACTGGGAGGAAATTAAAAGAAATCTACATTTTTTGTTGCTCTAGACCATATCAAGGTATCCTCTAAGCCGGAATGGTTGTCCTAGTATTTTGTTGCTGAAGGCTTCTCAGTCCCCCCCTCCTTTAACCAGACTAGTATGGAAAGACTACAAGCTATGCTGCCAATCTTCGTCAAAAAAGGATGGTTGTGTAAAAGTCCAAGCAAAAAAGAAAGCAATAAGAAGGATGAGGATTTGGATGAGGAAATTCTGATCCTAAAGAAAGTTAAGTGTAATGTCCCCGTTTTTTGGTCTTTGAGATTAGCTTATATCAGTGACCTCCGTAAGCTAATCAGGTTGTCAGGGGGGGTCATTTAGCAGAGCCAATGGTTGGTTTCCATTCTGGAGATTTCAAATGTCAGGATTGCTCTCGTTGGGGTCAGTTGGCCAGACTTACTATTTAAGTAAATGTTATTTTTGGTAGTAGTTTGGATTGCTATGTTTAGAAGAGCGCTTGTGCATGGTTGTTGTTGATGCAGAATTACTTTTGCATAATCTCCAGTTTAAGGGATTTGTTGTTTTTAGCAAGTCTAATTTGGTCTGGTTACTATTCTTGGCAGGGTGTTGTTCAGTGGCCAGAGCAGAGCAGTTGATTTGTTATAATGGTATTTAATGGTATATTTTATTAATTAAGCTTGTCTTAATTAATAGTGACTTTGGAGTTATTTAATAAGTCAATTCATTAAATGTGATTATATACTTTTGACTTGGGAGCTTTTAAGTGAAATATTTTCATGTGGAGTTATAAGGGTTGATTATTTGATTTATTCAAACCAAGGATTAATGGCTTTCAAGTTTTAATTTATGAATTGAGTAAGTGAGAAGCCAAGTCGTGGCTTCTTGAAGAAGATCCAGTGTTGTTAAAAGGGATCGAATTCTTGGTGATCGATATGATTGATCATTTTGAAACTTGTTATGAAAAATTGTGTGGAGTTTGAATGAAGACAAGGGTTTGAGGATTAGCTGAATGAATTGTAAATTCATTCAGATTTGTGCCACTTTGAATTGGAACGATATTTCCAGTGAATTGTGAGTAGCCGTGCCTGCAATGCTGATTGTTTGAAGGGATTTAGCGAATGGCAATTACAGTGGTATCAGAGCCATTTTCTTGTCAGCCTCCAGGGAAGTGGGTTTTTCTAAAATTTTAATGCAGAGGAATAGATATATTCCAGGCTTCCATTACGCTCGCAGAGGTAGAAATTTTCCTCCGGGAAAATTTTATACTGGTCCTACAGATGACATGTGAGTGATTCGCATTCTTGCAGTTGCTTCAATCATGGAAATAATCAAGAATTTAATTAAGTTGGGAAATCAGATAAAGGTTACACCACGGGATGAAATGACTATCATGAGGGATGCAGTGCTTAGCATGTTTGAGGAATATAACACTCTTCCTCAAAAGGTTAGGAAAGATTTATCTTTCTACCAGTTTTTGGACTTTCATCCAAAGCTATATGGAATGCATGGTTCAGCAAAGAAGCAATATCACTGGATAGCTTGTGACTTATTTGCAAGAAGAGTTGGTTCACGTAGTGGCAAGCAAAGGGTGTCTGGTAATAGGTCCCAGGATTGGGTTTTGGATAGACATGCAGCTACTTTGGAAGAAGTGTGTGAGGATATTGTCATATTAGTAGCTTCTACCTTACCAGATGAGCCATCCGTTGAGGTGCTTAGTGGCAGTACCTCGATTGATGATGTGTGCTCTGATGGTAGCACACGTGTTGTTTATTATGAGGTGAGCGATGTTGTTACATCGTCATATTATAGTACAGATCAGCACAGTGGTGAGGTTCACTTTGTGAACAATCCTTTGTTTGAGATGGATATAGCATTGTCATATGACAATCCGCTTTTCGAGGTTGATGTTGATCACTCACCTGAATTGGGCTTGGCACAATTTTCACCATCTGCAGACAGTTCAGTTTGCTATAGCAGCAGTTGGTGATGTTTCTACGTCCACGGAGTATGGTTGTGAGCAGGTTGAAGATGTGGTCCCTCTTATCACGGTTACAGGTGTTGTTGATGGGGTTGGTTACTGCAAGTTAGAAGGAGGTGCCTTGCAGGGTCAGTACATCCAGGATGGTTTTACAGTGGATGGATATCTAGATTGCGAGAGTAGACATGGCGGATTGGCGGGGTGTGCAGGGAGCTCTGATCTTTTGGATGGTATTGGATATCCATTCTTCCTTATTATGGATGGTTGTGAGTTTCATCTCTACTAGGATCTAGGTAGTGACAGGTTTGGCACTGTAGATTGTGTGGACAACTATGGTTGGCATGATGACAATGTGTTTTGGTTAGCTCAGTGGATGGTGATTTCATCACAAGAGTTTGCAGGTAATCCCAGGGACATTACACCCTCCTATCCTTGGGATCCGGGTGGACTTTTGTGTTTTATTATTGCTTGGGGACAAGCAATTTCAGGGAGGGAGGACTGTAATGTCCCCGTTTTTTGGTCTTTGAGATTAGCTTATATCAATGACCTCCGTAAGCTAATCAGGTTGTCAGAGGGGGTCGTTTGTCAGAGCCAATGGTTGGTTTCCATTCTAGAGATTTCAGATGTAAGGATTACTCTTGGGTCAGTTGGGCAAACTTACTATTTATAGTGTTATTTTTGGTAGTAGTTTGGATTGCTATGTTTAGCAGAGCGCATGTGCATTGGTTGTTGTTGATGCGGAATTACTTCTGCAAAATCTCCAGTTTAAGGGATTTGCTATTTTTAGCAAGTCTAATTAGGTCTGGTTACTATTCTTGGCAGGGTGGTGTTCAGTGGCTAGAGCAAAGCAGTTGATTTGTTATAATGGTATTTAATGGTATATTTTATTAATTAAGCTTGTCTTAATTAATATTGACTTTGGAGTTATTTAATAAGTCAATTCATTAAATGTGATTATATACTTTTGACTTAGGAGCTTTTAAGTGAAATATTTTAATGTGGAGTTATAAGGGTTGATTATTTGATTTATTCAAACCAAGGATTAATGGCCTTCATGTTTTAAGTTATGAATTGAGTAAGTGATCAGCCAAGTTGTGGCTTCTTGAAGAAGATCCAGTGTTGTTAAAAGGGATCGAATTCTTGGTGATAGATATCATTGATCATTTTGAAACTTGTAATAAAAAATTGTGTGGAGTTCGAATGAAGACAAGGGTTTGAGGATTAGCTGAATGAATTGTAAATTCATTTCAGATTTGTGCCACTTTGAATTGGAACGATATTTCCAGTGAATTGTGAGTAGCCGCCCCTGCAATGCTGATTATTTGAAGGGATTTAGCGAATGACAATTACATTAAGGAAGAAACTAGTAGTCCGTAGCTCAATATAATTTGGGGGCAAGTAAAATATTTTGAATTTTGAATAGTAGATAGTATAGATGAGCTTGGATAATCAGATTTAATTTCTGACAGGATACTTTCGTTAAGTAATTAGTAGTTTAAAAAAAAGAGGAAGAGAAAGCTAAGGGTTTAGATAGTATAGCTTAAGCTGAAACAACTTCTATATCATGACTCGAAAAATGTAGAGGTATTTTGAAAAATCATTGCAAACCTAATCTGTAGAAAGTTTGTAATATCGTTTAAAAATAGTAGACTGACAAAATGAATACTCTTTAGATAGGCATCTTATAATGGGACTCTGCATTAACAGTACTAGATTCTCTGCATAAGGGAATTTTTTGACAAATGTTAGTGGCCTTCGTTAATAATTTTAGTATTTAATATCTGTATGTTTATAAGATTCATACTTTGTAGGTATCTCTTGAAGATCTCTTATCTTGAAGTCAGTACATATATGTTGAAATATGTAAAGACTTCAAGATAGGAATCCTCAAGTCTGTATCATGATCATGAATGTTTTGTGTGCATGTTTGAAATGAGTTAACAATGGTTTATTATAGAAGTAATTTGGGTAAGATTTGGTCTTCATATGAAATTTTTACGGATTAAATAGGATAAAACATCAAAGATTTTAAGTGTATCTGAATATACAAACACAGATTATATGGATATATATATATATATAATCTCACAATCAATTACAGTTTCCTTTAGTTTCAGTATATAAAAGAATACAAATGAACAAATTACAATAGAATGGAAGGAATTAATTCATCAGTTTTTAGTTACAAGAACTAAAGAATTAGAAAACAGAATGATGAGTTACTATACATCAGGATACTCTTCAGAGATATTATGCATAACATTCTGAGACTAGTTTGTTAATAAACAGCACATTAGGGATAATTAAATTAACGATGTCTCTTAATATGATTCAGTGTTTACTAACAAACTAGATGCAGGAAAGGGTAACTTTATTTTTTTGCAGATACAGGTACAGGATCTAATGGATAAGACTGTGACTCCAGAAGATCTAAACGGGTAATATAAGATCATTTATTAAATCCAAAGAGAGATATAAAGCGAAGCCAAAGAGTGTGATTTACAAATAGAAGTAGAAGAAATCAGTAGAATTTAGGATTACTTTTATGTATACAGAACATTGTTGAACTTTACTTTTAAGGATACTCCTCTTTTATGTGTATAGGGGTATGCCCCTATATATCTCTATGTACGTATTCAGTGGATCATTGATCCCCGGGCAAGACTGGAGGTTTTCTTGGCTTCATTCTTTCCTACCAGTGCCCGTTTGAACGGAGAATTTTGTAATTGTTTTTTATAATATTAATAAAATTATCAAGCCCTTGGCCTTTTACCGATCAAAAAAATATATTCATGAGTTTTGATTCATTATTTGGCTCCATACTATAGTATCGGTGGAATATTATATAGTGAACATTTTTTTGGACTTTTTGGCGTGAATGAAGTATTTCTCATCTTCTCTGAGCAATAACTTAAGGAGAAACATTAATAGTTATTGGGTATTAAGGAGATTGAAAATTATTGCCCCCTCNCCCCCCCCCCCCCCCGCTTACGAGATTTTTTGATGCATATTTATTTGGGTTCCAATAACCAAACAAAAAGGGGGGTTATGTCTGTCGGCTATTATAATAAAAAACATGTCTTGAAATGATGTGTGACAATACTATGAAATCAATTTGTTGAGCCGATATACCAAGGATAAATATATTTTTGTGGGACCCAATTCAGCTTGCAATGATTTCTTAGAAGCTCGTCTACTACATGGTCGTGATTACTATTGATTAAAAAGTCTGCTGGCTCAAAATTAAGGGGGCCTTCTTATATTTCCATCAGATGCTTATTTAATTTAAGAAAATCGTTGATTAATTGTTTGGTTTTTTTCCCTCTTATTTCCATACGTGTCGAGCTGAGCATTTTTGTTGGTGCTGAGTTTGAATGGTGAGCTGAACTTTGGAGCCGTGTAATTTCTTGGTTGGTCTAAGACTCTTCCAATATACGACTTTGATTCTTGTATCTAAGTTTTTTTTTTAATTGGAAGAGTTATGCGGTTAAACATGTGTGGTTAGAGCCTTCATAAACAGCGGATTCAATATGAATGAAGACACTTCTATTTGTCGAGCATAATCATACCAAAACATACAATTCTTTAGCATCTACAATTTCTGTAAGCCAATTGGTGATTAACGCTTTGGAAATTTATAAAATCTAATGATTAATGCTCTGGGGCGGTTTATATTCCCTCAGCTCCCACAACAAACCCAAACAGCAATTTGAGTTAGTGATATAACAAATGAAGGAAAAAGAAAGAAGCTTTGAATTTTTTCTCTAAAATTGCAGAATCGGAAAGAAGTAATTGAGAAATGGAGGTTCATTGAAAAGAGAATGGAAACAATATTACTGGACAGGTTAGTCACAAGTTTCTATCTAGGTTCCGTCGTGTGTTGAATGCTTGCTTGATTCAGTTCATGCCTGAAGACAGTGTTGTTGAAACAGTCGGGTATGGGTTCTTACTCACCGTAGACCCTGTTTGGGCTCTTAAAGATTGGATACACTCTTCCTTTGACGTAGGGCTTGGACTACTATAATCATCCTTGTGAGGCGCACTAAGTTGGACTCTATAATGAGTAGATACTCTTGAATGCAATGTTGGTCATCTTCTCGCTTTGGGGCTGAAGTGAAAAACAAAATTTCATCAGCTTATTAGAACTTGTGCTACTATTAGACTATCTCTACATTCTGTTATAACCTGGGGCTGCTAATGAATCCTAGACGTGTGATAAAAAGACTAGCAAGCAGCTGATGTTTTTCACACATCGCCCATCAAAGATAGGACCCCTTGCCTTTTTTATCGCTTGGCCCCTTTTTGGCTTGCGTTGTCTCAGTGGCTCCAGTTTCAATCTTCTAGGTTTCCCTCTGTTCCATCTGAGGAGTGATGAGTTTTGACTAGGTCCTCAATCAAGATTTGTTTCCCGCCTATTGAGATTTCAATTTTGAGGTGTTTCCTAATTTTGAGCTTTGAGGTTGAGTCTTTTGGATATAAGCCAGTATAATTTCAAGTTTTTGCAAAGCTCCCATTTTATCATTTTGAGCTGCTAATGAACACGGAGAAGGCAGTCCTTAAGGCAATTTGGAAGGGTATTACCAATGTTTTGAAGTAATATAGGGAACGAAAGCATGCAGGATAAAAGGGCTCAGAAGTATGCTAAGTTTGAAAATATCTGTGAAAGGCATGGATACATTCAAAAGTCTGAAAGTTCACACCTTTATTATGTTTTTTATTGGCACAGAATTCAACACATTAAGTAATGCAAGGCAAGAGAAAGATAAAAAATTAGCAGATGTTGCAGCATCAGATGCAAAGGAAGAAAGAAAAATTGTTTCCAATGAAGCCATTCATTACGTTAACCTACACCGACAAGCATTCAAACACAAAGGCTAAGATGCTTTGAGGAATCCAAAATGTTTGATTTGTACACACTCCAGAGCGCTAAATTTGTTAAAGCAAGCTATCTATTCCTCTTGTCAAACTTCGCTGGCAATCAAAGCCAGGAAATTAATCACACATTTCTACTTGACCTCAATCTGCTTCATAAACAATGAAAGAGCATCGAAATAAGCATGAAAATGTGAATATGTGCTAAGGAATTCCAAATGTGAAGAATCCACCGTAAGGACAAGAGGAATCTCAGAAAGCATATCTCCAGTGATCAAGGATTGAAATGAAAGAACAAGTTTTGAAAAGATAATCCTCAAGACAAGCATCTGGCAACACCCAGCGATACTACCAAATGTAGAACACATACCTGTCGTGATCAAGCAGTTGCAAGCAAAGAAAAAATGAAGTTCACGATGGAAGACAGTTCGGGTTGAGCACACTTTGCATCGCATCGAAAAAAATTTAGCAACCCACAACAAATTCACACACGAGCATGGCCACGGTTCAAATTAAAATCCCCATTGCAGGCACACATCACTTCTGAACACTGAAATATGGATTTGTTTTCAGAAGTTTAAAATCCCATTAAAAGTGAGAATCAAAAGTACCTCTGCAAAATTCATTTGGAAATGTTCACCCTGAAGCCCGCCAACAAGTTTCATACGCGCCCAAGGTGAAAGCTCGCTATACTGAAGAATCAAAGGGGAATGCTTAGTCACACGCACCACATAGGGAAATCACTAAATGACGAAGGAGACATCTGAAAGCCAACTACATCGATATCCCAAAACATGCTCGACTGCAGATTTGGCACAGTCCGGGACCATTCGGAAGGGCAATGAGTCAATGACAATACAACAATCTGCCAAAGGTCTTCAATCACGGCCCGCATGTCATATACAGAATATAGAAATATTAAAGGGCAAGACTCCGCCAAGGATCTTCAATCGCAATGTCTAGAAAACAAAAGGGTCTGCTATCAATACCATGGAAAGAAATCCCGCTCTGAAGAAAGAGTTCTATGTGAGGTCTTCGAATGCACCCAAAGTAATTTTTTGCCATGGTCGTGGAATGATGGAACAAAGAAATATTCCCGTGGAAGGCCATTTCGCGCTTGAGCGAATGTCAACACAGTCAAAGGAAAAGTTTCAAAACCAAAAATCCACGATACCCCTCCACTCGCGCCCGAGCACATATTTGGCATGGTAAGGGAAAATCCAAAACAATGAAAAATTCCGCCAAGAGGCTCTGAACGCGCTCGAGCACGATTTACATGTGGTCAAGGAATTTTTTGAGAGAAGAATAATCCTCCACTATACCCAAAATGCGCTCAAGCGCGTATTTTCCAAAGTTAAGGAATTCACGAAGTTCACAATCTCACACAAGCACACATTGAATGGAGGAAAACGCATATGTTCAAAAATCCACGGTAAAGGGAAACATTAAGTTGTGAGGGGAATTACGCCATAGGTGGAGTCTTTTATAAATAATCAAGAGTGCTTATAAGGCCATAGTTCGTTGGGGGGTTTTATGAAGTTTGAAAGAAAAGAAAAATAAAGTTCACCTCTATGTTTTATGTTTGCTATGAGGAAATAATGTCAAGGTCCTCTTATGACATTGCTCGAGAGTACCATGGTTAGGTTGGATGGAACAAAAGAGGTCATTCATTTGATAAGTAGAACCTTTTATACGGAATTACATTAGTATGAAGAATTTTGTTGTTAGTCAAGGATTTTAATGGAAGTGGGATTTTATTATTTCATGATGGAAACATTGAATGTTCATTCTAGAATTCATCAAGTGCGGAAATAAAGGAAATTTTGGATGCATATTCAATTTTCAGCATTGGAGGTAATCGAGTTGGTTTGAAATGTCGCAAGTCTGTGATCATACCCAGTTCATGATCAAAATGGTTTCATTCAAGTACGCAAAGGTTTGAGTTGAATGAAAAGCGGAAGATACATCAATTTTGGAACTAAATTGAAAATTAGTTAAATATAAAATTTTATATTTAATATTTAATTAATAAACTTTTGAAAATTGAAAAAGTGACAAAAAGTGAGATAAATTGATTTTTTGGATTAAATGCAATATTAATTGAATATTGAATTTATTTGATATTTAATTAATAAAATTTGCAAAATCGAAAAAACAAAGAAATTGATCAAAAAAATTGAAATTGGAAAATAAATATTGAGATTTCTTTTCAATATTTAATTGGAAAATAGAAAAAACTTGAAAGTGGATAAAACTTCTTCATGAAGTCAGAAATCCAAAATTGGCAACCTTCCTAAAGGTGAGAGAAAAACTAAGACAAGTGGCGCTTTTTGAGGAAACTTGGAAGGGAAGTAAAGCAACTTCCTAATTTTAGCCTGCGGTTATTAAAGCAATTTTTCGGGATGGAAGTCTATATAAGAGAGCCTTCATCATTTCATTCTCACACACAAGTCGAGAAGAACAAAGTTGAGAAGGTTTTGAGGATTCAAGAAAGTTCGTGAGAAGCTTTTGCACAGTATTTCTTGGAGAGGACAAATTTTGAAGAGTTTTGAAAAGCATGAAACGCTTTCCAATTTAAAAAAATTCAAAGGAAACTGTGAAATTCAGAGAAAAGACCTTTCTATAGTAAGTTGAAAAAAAATTGTGGAGAAACATAAATTCCTGGAGGAGAGAGAAAATCCTATGGCGGAGAAAAAGTGAAGAATGTTGATAAATTTCCTTCATGGATAAAATTGATTTGCTTTTTCCACGTTCTTATGTTCGTTTTGATTTATGTTTTGCAAGAAGGCGGAAATGGCAGAACCCAGATGAACAAGTGTAACCAAGAAGCAGCTGATAAAGAATGAACAAGGAGGGTTTTATCCAGAATCTAGAATTATTTCAAAATGGGCACAAGTTGGAGACACCAATCTCAACTGCTTAGATATGAATGAATTCCACAGAAGAATGTTTGGATACAAGGATCATCAGCTGACATATTTGGCCACCTGGATTGTAAATAGTGGGATCATAGTTGCAGCTGGCTTTCTTCCAACTTTTCAACATTGGAGTTGATCGTAGAATGTGTGAGGCACTACAACCCCAGAGACAGAACAATTAAAGATTCAGATGGAAATGTCATTGCAGATCTTTCTCCACCAGCTATCTCAGAAGCATTTGGAATCCCTTCATCCCTAAAGTTGGTATTGAAAACAAAACAACAAGCACACAGAGTTTACACCGTCGGGCTTCAACATTGTGAGAGCATCATAAACAATAAATGGTTGAAAAGAATAGGTCCCACTACACCAAATTGCCTAAGGAGCTAGTGTGGCTTGATTTTCACAGGGAATATAGCGATTTAGTCATGAAGCTAAGCCGAATTTTTGGCATGCCACAATCCTATCTATTTGAATCATAGATGTGGTACTTTGTCGAGCAGGTAGTTGAGCACAACCATATGGATTGGGTTGGACTGATCAGTGACAACCTGAGCGAACAGTTGGTGAATCTGGAGAAATCAAGGAGATTTTATATGAGCTCTTATGTCATATACATGCTGGCACGAAATACGAGGTATGATGGACTGAGGTGCAAGGGGACAATCGGAAGTGGCACTCCACGTTTGAAAGTACACAAATATTACCCTCAGTTGCATTTGCATTCCATTGATGCTTAAGTCAGAGTCAACGATGCATTTGCAATGTGCATCGTCAGAACTTTGCAAAAAAGACTGCATGTAAGACTGTCAGTTGGGGCAATGAAGTTGGTGGAGGAATATGGAGCTTGGTTCATTCGGTTCCTACCTTCTCCTATATCAGAGTTCCAAGGATTTTTGGCACAGCCATACAAACTTCCACGATATCCCACCAATAAGATGTTCTTGTTGGAGATCACTCGACAACTAACAGTCTATGATAAAATTCAAAAGGGAAAGAGAAAGTTGGGGTTGGAATTCCCAATTTCCATAGGAGAAGAGAGGGTTGAAATGTGCATGTGCTTGAAGGCAGCTGAGAGATCATCAGATGAGCTGCATTTCTTTCGTTTGCCACATTTTCTAGGAGGGACAGACTATGATCCGTACAACAAAATCAAAACAATGGTCGGTGCGAGATATCAACAAAAAATGCACCTCGAAGATTTTTGGGCCAATGTTGTGGATGAAAATGAGATTAGAAAGAGGATGTATTCCAGACTACCACTCAATTTGATCAGGACATGCAAGATCTTTTGGGTGCCTGATCAAATGGGAGAAGATTTGAACATGATACAGAAAGGATACAACCCAGAGAAGAAAAAGGCCATCCATCCCTACTGGTCAAGGAAGGATATTTCAGACATTGACATATTATCTGCACCGGTCTTGGATTTCACAAAGTGGTGGATTGAATGGCAACTTCACAAGCTCTCCATGCCAAAGGATGGTTGGACATAAAAATTGATGGGTCACCAGCCATTGAGAGATGAAAGACAACACTAGCCCTCCATTGATAGAATGGAAGAAGGAGAAATCCCGTCAAGAAGTGTTGAGCGAAGGAAAAGAAAAGGTGTTGCTCAGGAAGTGCAACAAAAGGGTAGGCCTGACATTCATATTGAAGATCCCCAACACAAGAGGCAGATATCAGGAAATGCACAAGTTTCACCTAGCCGGACTCTGAGTTTGCAAGAGATAGACCCTTTCCCCAAGGCAGAAGCAGAAACCAGAAGAAAAAGGTTAGAGCAAGAACATATGACTAGGCCAGTGCAATATAGAGAAAGTATCAATGCATATGAGTTGGCCCAAGGAGGAAACAGAGAACAAGATGTTGCTACTGAGGAGAGTCTTCGTGCCATTTTGGAGCGAGAAATGATGGATACAGAGGAACCTGCGACAAAAGAAGAAATTCCTGAAACATAGGCAGAAGAAGTAGCTCCTAAAACAATGGCAGGAAGTCCTATAGCTGAGGAAGAAATTGATATAAGCACAGTACAAAGGCAAGAACAGTTGACAGTTCAGAATCATTAGAGTGTTGCTATTCTAGAATCGTTGAGGCAAAGGATATAGAGAAGTCAAGAGAAAGAGGTTGACCCGACAGTTGAATAGCGGGAAATCCTGAACCAAGTCACCAATCACAAGAGAAAGGAAAAGCTAAGAAATTTTCAAAGGTAATCAGAGGAGAATCTGGATCTAGAATCCTGCAGTTTGCAACTCCGACAGTTGATAAGACAACGGATCAGATAACTTCGGATGAGTACAACGTGACAGAGTTTGATCTCGGCCATGCCTCTTGAGAGCAGGTTATGAAAGAATTTGATAATTCTACACAGGCAGTGAAGGACAAGATGAGGAAACTAGAGGAGAAATATCAGAGGCAGAAACACGAGATCAAGGCCTTGTGTGAATACATCAACAACTTACCGCATTCGGTGAGGGAAGAGGGTCCACCCTTTCTTCCTCTAATTATTTCAGTTGAATCAGTAGAGGGAATTGATGGGATGAGGTGGATTGCTCAAGGTGCAGAAGTTTGGATAGAAGGCATTCAAAATGAGGCATATAAGCATGTTGAGGGCTTAGTTCAGATTCATGACAAAGCACTAGTCGTCCTTTCCATAATACAATGCATGGACGATTCATGGGAGGATGAACACATTTATCAAGATGAGGTGATCTCAGACTTACAAGATTTGATGGAGACTCCCAGACAGATATTGATTGATCGAGGAGTTGTTGGGGAAAGAGATATATATGACTTCCTTCAATGGTACACCGCAGTGATCACAACCAAGGAAATGTTTGAAAAGTTCACAAAGGAGTCTGATCAGTTAAGGAGGATAGCAAAGAATATCAAGCAAGGGATCTCCAATACAATTGTGTCCTTGCTATCACAGAGACTGACGAAAAATCAAATATCAGTAGACAACTTGAAGAGGAAACTGGAAGAGTTTTCTCAGCTGAATTCCTTCGTAAGGAATGACTTTGAGAAGTTCTTCATTTTCTCGAGAGTGGGAGGACAACTTGAGAAAATCTGAACGAGCAATGGCGGTCTTTGAATACAAACAGGAGTCGGCGCCGAGTATCAGTGTGGATGAGTTGGAGACAATGTTGGGAAGATTCCAAGCGTTCAGGCGGCAAAGTCAAAGGTAGACTATTCTTGGCAGGGATGCATTTAATGCATAGTGGGCATGCATAGTGGGCATTCATTTCACCCCACTCTCCTCCTGAAAGGGAATGCATAGTGGGCATTTATTACCCACTAAGATGGTGGATTGCTTTTGATTGGTCAATGTGGACCCTTGTATTAATGTAGATTCCTTTTCCTTACCCTATCCCTAAATAGGGTTGAGGTGGCAAAATCTGGGCCATCGGTTATTGTTTTGATCCGGGCCACCCATTGTATTCGAGGACTTATATAAAGACCTCATTTCTCATTCGTAAGCAGTGAAATTTCGAGATTGTTGCTATGAGCTATTGCGACAATAAAATTTTCATTGCAGTTTGGTGATCATTTGATGTGTCTTGAGGCTTGTTTGTTCTTTTATTCCCTCATTTAGATTAGAATGTTTAGATAAAGTGTTGTGATTTCAATGGAGAATGCAATGGTGTTTTGATGAATTCCTCGGTTCATACTTTTGACGGTTTACTGATTGTAAGTCGTCGTGCAAAGTTAGCCTGAACCCACTCTCATGTGTGCTTAACTTCTATCATTCAACGTGCATTGTTTGTCTTGATGGTGTTCATAGTGATATGAAAATCAATTGCATAACCCCTTGAAGAGTGCACCAGTTCACGCGTAGTTGTAGTTTAACTTGGCGAAGCGGAGCTCGGTTATTCTGGAATTCGTCCATCAAAGCAGTATTCGTTGATGTCATTATCCTTAGGAGTAGATTAGAATTTCTGAACCCTATTCTCCTTTGCTTTCACATATTCCGTGAAAACACAAAAAGTAGTACTTCATTGCAATACCATTCGGAAGCTCCCATTTCCGGTACCACTTGAGGTCAACTTGAGTGAATGCAAACGTAAGGCCCCTCATGATTATCAGATTGAGCTTATCCACGGTCAAGAACTGACATTAAAGGAACCTTGGAATCCATTGTGTGATCTTTCGCAATCTTAGCAAACTAACGATTTTGATCAAGAGAGCATAAGATATCTCGATATTTTATTCTACTGTTTGCTGGGTCATAAAACGCACATCAACAAGACCATGTTTGGGCTAGTAAAGATTGGATACACTCTTCCTTTGACGTGGGGTTTGGAATACAATAATCATCCTTGTGAGGCGCACTAAGTTGGACGTTGTAATGAGTATATACTCTTGAACGCAATGTTGGTCATCTTCTCGCTTTGGGGCTGAAGTGAAAACAAAATTTCATCAGCTTATTAGAACTTGTGCTACTATTAGTCTATCTATACATTCTGTTATAACCTGGTGCTGCTAATGAATCCTAGACGTGTGATAAAAAGACTAGCAAGATACTGAAATCAAATAGATAAGTTCCTTTCAATTGTTCAAGGCTGCCACAATAAATTAAGGTCAGATTCTCATATTGACTTAGAAGTATTTGGATTTGTCAATAGCTCTTCAATTATATGTTTTGTTTCTGTTCTATATTATGAGCACTTGGTTCACCATCTTAAAGCATTGCAAAATTCCAAAACATGTCTTGAAGATTTAACTATGTTTAAATAAATTCTCAGAGCTTTGGCAAATCGAAATTCATAAAAAGAGGTGTTCTTGTGACTAAGACAATCTTCAAAATAGGGTTGGCTTCTTATAGTGAGTGGAAAAGTAAAAATAGTATCAGAACAAGGTTGGCTTCTTACAGTTGCACAACTTGTGGAAGTGTGCATCAGATTTGGTGGAGTTCAGTTTAGAAAAAAAATGAAGAAAAGAGCATATCGGAAAAGTGATTTTTTCTCAAAAGAATTCAATGATACATTTAATGGTGTTCAGCAAAGGGGTTTGCAAAAAAAAAGTAGGAAATCGGCTCTATATAATTGGTTTACAATTGGAGTCTATGAAATTTCTAGATGTTGTTCTCACTAAGTTGGAGGAATTATACTCATATTTATCCAAAGTAGATAAGTCTGATTGGAGGCTTTTGAATTGGGCTTTGCAGCCCTCAATGCTTGCGTTGGTCCAACAAATTTTATTTGAACAATCCTATGAAGAGGTGAGACTTGTAGTTGCTTCTTGTCACAGAGAGATCATAAGAATAACAGGTCCTGTAGCAATCTATAATGATGACATACCGAAGAAGGTTCTATAATTGATCATGGAGAGCCTACATGGGTTACATGATGTGAAAGCCCCTACTTTTGGTAAGAAGGCTAAGATTTTAGAAATTATGGCAAGAGACAGACCATTTAACATTATGTTGGATCTCAAATGTGATAAATTGATTCTACAAATGTTTCAATGTTTTTAACCGAAATCGAGAGACATCTCCAGACAATGTGAGAGTTTGTATGCAAACTATTATGTCTTTAATCTTGGATGAGGATGAGGATATTAGTAAGCAGTTGCAATTAGATGTGTTATCCATTTTGAGAAAATATCATAACATCTCACCTATGGCTTATGAGTTCTCAAAAGGGCTGGTTGAGCAGAGGATTGAAGAGTTCAAGAAACAGATGACTAAAGATGAATTAATCTCAATGGGCTTACAAGTTGCAAGGTCTTCCAAAAAAAAGTAAGAACCAAATGAGAAGGGAACAGATTTGTTTTACATGTCAGGAGACTTGGACACCTGATCACAATTAACGGGTTAGTAAGGAAGATAAGTCAATCAAAGAATTTTGGACCAGCAATGAAGAAGATAAGAATTCTACAGCTTTGTCCCAACAAAATAACACAGATGCTTGTGAGGAGATGGATTCATTTATTGTTATAAGTATGGGATATACGAATCTCTATATTGGTAACTTGGAAGTTGTGATTGGCAAACATGTAATGTCCCCTACTATGGTTAGGCATGTTATAACTATACTTTTGGCCTTAAACTGAATTAATCAAGACATTGATTCCAACTACGTTATTCCATTATTCAAAGTAAGGAAAGTTATGCATTCACCAAACATATTAAGCAATCTTACTGTTCATGATCCTTAATGTCCATACTACCCTTATTACCATTTCAGTCCGAGAAGAGGAAGATTAGGACGTAACCAAATTGCTTAGATACCAATCACAATAGGTTCCTTCAAAGTTTACAGATCTAAGCCCTTATCCTATCTTGGGACTATGCCCGCAAGGCGCTCAGGGTCGCTGATCCCTACCCTATCTTGGGAATCAACCTATTGGCTGGATTTAGACAGGCCTCTCCTTGGAAACACTTCAGTCCCTCCCTCTTCAGCTACTAAATAGTAACAAATCTGAACATGGATATTTATATTTTTATATTTATATATATATATATATATATATAAGTTAATTCTTATATTCCAGATAAATTAGACCATTAAGTTATATCATATATATACTAGATAAATAATATCAGATATATATTTATTCATATCTCTCTGTATGTATATATATAGTGTTCTGATTATCTTTAATAAAAAGAATTCATTATCATAATTTGTAATATATATATATATATATTAACTCTTATGTCTTTATATATATAAATTTATGTATACGTATCTTATTTCTTCCCTTCATATCTATTTCATCCTAATCCATATACATAAGATTCTCAGATTTATTCCTTATTGTTTGTATTCCCTCCTCCATGTGATCCCTTCCAGATATCCATTATATTCCCCTTATCAGATATAATATATGATTCAGAACACAGAATTCAGATATCTGGTTCTACAAATTAAAAACTTGACTTATGTATTCTATGAATTAATACAAATTAATACTTAACTTACTCATATAATTTCTCATTCGATCCTCACCATACACCATATCAATCTCAATTATTATAAGAGTTGGCTTTAATTCTAATCCTTATTATTTCAGACTCAAGCTATTTCCTTGCTGTCGTTTTTTATTCCAGCGCTGACTGTACTTCTACGCTGGCTTAGTTCTCTATTTTTCCGTTGATATTTTCCTTCACCCCCTTCCTGAGAATGATCAGACCATTTCTTTTTATATTTGCCAAGGGCCAAGAGATATGTCTCTTAACGTACCTCTTCAATCTTTTGAATCACTGCTTTAACCACGTCATTATGTTCAGCGATGGTTTGTACCTTTTCTTTAGCATACGAAATTGCTGCCTTGATTATAAATGATTAACATACATTAAGATTAATGCTAATATTAAGAATTTAATATTAATATAATAATAAGAATTGATATTAATATTAAGAAGTGATACAATATTAAGAATTGACATTATTATTGACTTTCATTCCATATAGTTAATGATACCGACTTGACCTACTATATTATTAATAATATATTAATAATAGATTGTAATATATTATTTATTTATTAGATCTTTCCTTTGTGATTATTATAAAATCTCATTATTTTAAAATTATTTATTATTAAGTTCTATATCAGAACGGGGACATCACAGTCCTACCCTCCCCAAAATTGCTTGTCCTCAAGCAATGTTTATTTATACAAATCTTTTACTATGAGTAGTTGTGCAACTCGGATAAAATTCATATCTTTCGATTCACTCTAGTTTATTCGCTTATTCTATAATCCAAAAGTAGACCCACACATGGAGTATACACTTGAAAAGATGAAGTATGTACATGAATATATGAAGACGCGAAGTATACACGTAGATGCGTGAAAATACGGAGCATACACATTAATGCATAAGTCATACAAATGAATATGATTGAATATATATGAAATCATGTAACACTCAAAGCATGAAGTACATGCATAAATCACATACATAAGACATAATACATATGAATGCACATAGAGTATGAATTTACTCAAGAACACCCAAGTAATTGTAAAGCATGAATCATACATGTAGTTTATAAAGAACATAAAGTTCAGAGCATTCATTCAAGTAATGGAGCATACATGTGAATACATAAAAGCATGAAGTATACACATAGCACACAAATCATGAAGTAGGCATATATGAAGAGCATGCATATAGCACATAAAACTCGAGATAGACGTATAACATCATAAATCATACATATACACAAGTATACATGAATTTTAAGTCATTAAGCAAAGTATGAAGTATATATACAGATTGTCTTAAGTTCAAAGCATACATGCAACATACAAAGTATGAAATATGCATATAAATCTGTGTTCCACGAGGACGCGTCCCCTGCCCTTGTACCCCCGTTCCCGTCCCGGGTACGAAACGGGGACGCGGGGACGGATTTTCAACGTCCCTTAGCAGTCCCCTTTTCGTCCCCAAATCGGGGACTTTTAGGAAACTTCAAAAATCAAAGTCCCCTAAATAGGGGACGGATTTGGGTACCGGGGACAGTTAGGGGACGGCTTGGCCATCCCCGGTACCCAAATCCGTCCTCTATTTCCCAGCCCAAAAAAAATGGCCGCCAGTCTTAAAAAGTGCATTTTTTTTTATTTGTTTGGTTTTCGGCGGGCCCCACGTGGACTCTAATATTAAATAAAAGATACGAAACCCTAGTATGGATGCTAAAAACATAAAAAGCCTAACTCTCTTTCATTTGTTCATTTCATTCATTCTTGCCAAAAAAAAAGAAGAAAGAGGAGCAGCAACAAAGCTTTCGTAGAGGACAGTCATA
>MU224910.1:5098099-5114432 GCA_018584345.1 Thuja plicata | reverse complement strand
GCCTTTGGGCATTTTCGCTATATGTACGCCATATTTTTACAATGAAAGTATTTGAACTTTGTTAATTTGCTATGTATTCATTGTTTTGAGCTTCTAAAATGTCTATGATGAATGATTTATCAATGTTTTGATATGCATATTTGAATTCTCTCTATATATAAAAATTCCCCTATATAATTGTCGTCCCCTAAGGTCCCGTCCCCTAAATTTTGGCTTTGACCCGTACCCGTACTGGAAACACGTCCCCGTCCCCTAAAACGTCCCTGTCCCGGAAACTCCGTGGAGCATAGATATAAATACATGTTTGAATCATACACAGAAATACATGAATATACACAAAAGTCATGAAACAAGAATATACTTAAGACATGAATCATACAAATGAGTATACAGAAAACATGAATCATACATAAGGCATAAAGTCATAAAGAAGCACAAAAGACATTAAGTATACGTGTCAGGCATTGAGCAATAAATACATGTCAGACACACAAGGCATGAAGCAATATACTTGAGCACACGCCAAAAAAGTAAAGCATGCAGCAATACACGTGAAGCGTGAAGCAATATAATAATATTTGTCAGACATGTAAGGCATGAAGCAAGCAATAAGTGCACGTTGAATGTGTAAGCAGGACACACATGATGAATGTATAAACATGGATGACATTTATCTGTCGTGAGGCAACACAAGTATACATATGAATGTATGAAGACACAAAGAATACACATTGCTAGATTCCATCTTATTGACTCTTTACCCTGAAAGATGGCAGGATCAAAGCATTGATACCATTTGTAATGTCCCCTACTATGCTTAGGTCTGTTATAACTATACTTGTGGCCTTAAACTGAATTAATCAAGACATATTGATTCCAACTGCGTTATTCAATTATTCAAAGTAAGGAAAGTTATACATTCACCAAACATATTAAGCAATCTTACTGTTCATGATCCTTAATGTCCATACTACCCTTATTACCATTTCAGTCCGAGAAGAGGAAGATTAGGACGTAACCAAGTTGCTTAGATACCAATCACAATAGGTTCCCTCAAAGTTTACAGATCCAAGCCCTTATCCTATCTTGGGACTATGCCTGCAAGGTGCTCAAGGTCGCTGATCCCTACCCTATCTTGGGAATCAACCTATTGGCTGGATTTAGACAGGCCTCTCCTTGGAAATACTTCAGTCCCTCCCTCTTCAGGTACTAAATAGTAACAAATCTGAACATGGACACACACACACACACACATATATAAATAAGTTAATTCTTATATTCCAGATAAATTAGACCATTAAGTTATATCATATATATACTAGATATATAATATCACATATATATTTGATATTTATGTAATTCTTATATAATTCAGAATTATTTTTTATATTTTAGATATTCTAGTATCTATATAATTCAGATATATATTTATTCATATATATATATAGTATTTTGATTATCTTTAATATATAGAATTCATTATCATAATTTGTAATATATTTATTAACTCTTATGTCTTTATATATATAAATTTATGTATATGTATCTTATTTCTTGCCTTCATATCTATTTCATCACTAATCCATATACATAAGATTTTCAGATTTCTTCCTTATATTTTGTATTCTCTCCTCCATGTGATCCCTTCCAGATATCCATTATATTCCCCTTATCAGCTATAATATATGATTCAGAACACATAGAATTCAGATATCTGGTTCTACAAATTAAATACTTAACTTATGTATTCTATTGATTAATACAAATTAATACTTAACTTACTCATAATTTCTCATTCAATCCTCACCATACATCATATCAATCTCAATTATTATAAGAGTTGGCTTCAATTCTAATCCTTATTATTTCAGACTCAAGCTATTTCCTTACTGTCATTTTCTATTCCAGCTCTGACTGTACTTCTACGCTGGCTTAGTTCTCTATTTTTCCGTTGATATTTTCCTTCGCCCCCTTCCTAGGAATGATCAGACCGTTTCTTTTTATATTTGCCAAGGGCCAAGAGATATGTCTCTTAACTTGTATCTACGCCCCCCCTTATTTGGACGTACCTTTTCAATCTTTTTAATCACTGCTTTAACCACGTCATTATGTTTAGCGATGTTTTGTATCTTTTCTTTAGCATATGAAATTGCTGCCTTGATTATAAATGATTAACAACATACATTAAGATTAATGCTAATATAAAGAATTTAATATTAATATAATATTAAGAATTGATATTAATATTAGGAAGTGATACAATATTAAGAATTGACATTATTATTGACTATCATTCCATATAGTTAATGATACCGACTTGAACTACTATATTATTAATAATATATTATATTATAAATAATATATTAATAATAGATTGTAATATATTATTTATTTATTAAATCTTTCCTTTGTGATTAAAATAAAATCTCATTATTTTAAAATTATTTATTATTAAATTCTATATCAGAACAGGGACATCACAAAACATGTTGATGAGGATGGTCTTACTCGAGGAGAGAGCATGTCGGAGTCCCACGATGTTTCCAATGAGGTGCATGAATCTTCATATGGTGAGAAATTGCTTGGAAATGATGAAAAAGCAGCCTTGACTTTATATGCAGATCAATCAAACAAGAAGTTTGAGGCATAGTAGCATAAATCGTTTTGGGAAAAAAACGGCAAACCCAAAGAGTAGGATTTTTTGAAAAAATCGGATTTACAAAAAATGTAATAACTAGAAGAAAAACAGTAAAAAATTACTTTAAAAAAAAAATTAAAGGGCATTTCCACATCATAGATATATTTAGAGCAAATAAAATATAGAGTTACACCGGTAGATTGTAGAGAATAGATTTTTATCATTTATATACTTATCGTTGATTACATTGCACAAAACATACCACAATAGCATAAAAGATAACTAGATGAAAACAATTGTCAAAATGTCAATTAGAACATAGTTTGTGACTTTGTACAAAGTCAACCTATAAACTAGGTACAAAGTTCCAAAAACTCAAAAGTAGCCAATGGCATGCTAGGGGGCAAGAGGCCCTGCTGATGCTTCTCCTCGGAAAGTCCCTGACCTAACTCTTTCAACAATACTTTGAGAAACGTTGGCATCTTCCATGATTTCAAGGTCTTCAGGCTCAACAACATAATCATCATCATCATCACCACTTTGAGGCGCAGCAATCCACAGACTCTGGATCTATCTCGTCAAGGTCAATTGGGGAGTCATCCTCAATACTACCTATTTTTTTCCATGTATAAATTAGTCTTTGCCTACAAGTGATAAACACGATGAATAGAACTTCAATGGAGTGCAATTTATTAAAACTCCTACCTTGAGCTTTCTTCATCTTCAAGCGAAGGTTGTGATGAACAAACACCAAGTCATTCATCTGTTTTTGTGTTAGACAACTGCGTTTCTTGGAATGTATGTGTTCAAAAACACTCCAATTACACTCATGGGTGGATGAGCTACATGGCTGGGTCAAAATGTTTATCGCCATCCACCTAAGATTTTTGCATTCATGACCAAAACATTCCCACCATTGAGCTGAAAAACACATTATGGGCAAATGATATCATGTAAGAATATCTTCAAATCTTAACAGATTTCTTGATCATGTCAACAAAATAAATGGACTATCAAAAGTTTATAGAGTTTACCTGGTTGGAAGGTTGTTTTGCCTTCCTCAACAACCCTAGATGAGAGAAAACCCATTGCCTTCTTATACATTTGCAGCTCTGACATAGCAGCTTTCAATTTCTCTGTGCTTTGAAACATTTTTTCCATGCACCTAAACAAGCCTTGTGTGATCTTAGCATCAATCTCTGTGAAATTTGTGGTGTAGAAAAATGATGGATTGAGAAAGTATCCTGCAACATGAAGAGGAGAGTGCATCTGTTTATCCCATCTCCTATCAATTATGTCCCATAATGGTTGATACCTTAACATGTCATTTTCCAACCTACCCTTCATCACCTCCTTGGCCCTATCCATGGCCTCATACAAATATCCCATTGGGGATTTATCCCCATCCACTAGTCTCAAGACTTTTACTAGAGGCTTCGAGAATTGTACAACCTGTTCAATTGCTTCCCAAAAATTAATAGAATATATGTAGTCTACCACTCTTATGCCATTTGTTTGACTTGAGAAGCCTAAGTCTATCCACTCCGTCGAAACAAACATGTGTCTCAAGTTCATTTTTTGTTGAACTAGAGTCTGTAGTGCAAGTAAGTGTGTTGCAAACCTTGTCACTCCTGGTCAAACCAGCTCCTTGCCCCCTATGAATTGGCGCATCATACTCGAAACCCTTGTGTGATTGTAGATATATCTGGTAACTGTGCGAACCTTTTGCAATGCCTCCTTAACCCATTCAATTTTTCCAATGTCTTCTAGGGTTAGATCAAGGCAATGTGTTGCACATGGGGTAAAAACATGGAGGGGTATTTGTTTGTCTACAATTTCCCAGCAGCAACACAAGTAGCAGCATTGTCTGTAATAAAATGAACCGCATTTTGTGGCCCCACATCTATGACTACTGAGTCATACATCTCGAACAATGCAGTTGCACTTTTCATTATATGTGATGCATTCACATATTTCAGTACAGTGCCTATATCACAAGAGACGAGGAAGTTGATGAGGGATCAGTTCCTTCTATCTGTCCATCCATCTGACATAATGGTGCACCTTGGAATACTTCTTCAAGAAGTGTGGAAATCACTTTAAGTGTCAAAATTGGCCTTGGAAAGAACCGATGGATTCAAATTGATCTCTTGAACATAATGCCAATATCTGCAACCCATTCCAAAAAGGCAAGCACTCTCGAAGAAATTGGAGTTTCCAAAGATGTTGTAAAGGCTATAAAAAGGGGACAATCTAAGGTTCACAAGATTTTGCAACAAAATAGTGAAAAACACAAACAATATCATGATTAGCTCTATGGCATTCATCAATTTCATATGGGAGATAAATTCTAGGTGCATCTTTTTCAAAAAGTGTTGCACAATGGTCCAAACGGGAAACTTAGACCTCTACCATCATCAAGTAGATAAGTGATAATGCATTAAAAGTCAACCTCCCACCCTACCTCAGATTTCATCTAGTACAATGTAGAATCACTATGTCCATATTTCGCACCACTCATGGACATATCAGATGTTGCTAAGCAACTACACAGCACAAAACCAAAGCATGACTATGCCACAAGATGACTACTAATCAAATCATTGAAATAGTGGTCAAAGAAATGAAGAATCGATAGATTTCAATCCATTTAATGGTTGAGGCTGGACATTTTTTTGCATAAGGAAAATAGTTCACCATAAATTCAATTCAGGCAAAGTTACCTAGTTTGGTACAATCGGGAGCAATGGGACATACTGCTTCTCAAGGATAAATAAATGATCCAAGGAGCAACTCAAGTCACCCATGCAACAATTCTAGACATAATTGTTAAACTTTCCAAAAAAGTAATGTTTAATTATTTTCTGCATTTTCTTAAATTTGCATCTTTGAAGCCCTTTAGAGTGGAATTCACTAGTGGGAAGTTTGACCAAATGCCCTTAGTAGTTGAGAAGCATTATCTTTAGTGCATTAAAACTAGTTCACATGTAATATTCCAGGCTCAGATATTGTATCAAATCTGATTTTGGTTTTCAATTCTTGACATCTTTTGTTTGATTGCAAAATAACATGCAAACTTGCAACATGATTGCTCAAAAGAATGCTATAATCTCGATGGATCAATAAAGGCTTGCTTTTGAATTCACAAGAATGAAGAATAGCATCTTCATACAAATTTGAGTTAACTTCAATAGGGAAAATAGCAAGGTACCTTGATTGACAGGCTTATAGCATTTCAAACCTGGATCACCTGATATCAAATTGAAGCCAGTAATGAAGTAAACTCGTTATGCTTTAGATGTTGTCCCCTACAGTCACTACTGTAGTGATACCGCCCAACATAGGATGAATACTCACACGGATATCTCTTGGAAAGCTAGGAACTCCACCCAACACAATAATGCTTGCTTATCATGCATGGAATTATAAACTTTGTAGTGATATTGTCCAGATCCAATTAATAATGTTCAAACCAAAACTATTACGGCTTCAAGTGAGCAGTTGCGAGTTTGTTTCTTCATTCACAACAATTTCCAGCGCTAGCAATATGAAATGGAGTTTGTTGAATGAGACAACAATAACAAACCCACGGTTAATGATATTCATGGTTTACAATGAAGAGTTCGTCATCAATTAGGGAAGTCGCACTTGTCGCATACACAGCTTCCGCCAATGGTAGTCTCAATTCAAAAACAAAAACCTATGCAATATGAAAAGATAGCATAGATAATATCCAGCGACAATATTAGAGTTCTTTATGGAAATGAGCTGTCGTTGATAATGTTCACGCCAACTATAGTGAACAATAATATATTTCAATGATGCCTGCGATATATTTTGTCCATTCATATAGCTTCAATGTTTATTATTTGCCAAGTCCAATTTAGATCAAAACTTTAGAGGAAACCCCCAAATAATGAACCAGGGCCCATTTCATTAAACACTAACTTCAAATCTCTTACAAATGATATTGTATTTGGACTACGCAAATGATTATAACCTCCCGCACTATATTATTTCTCCACCTCTGCACACTCCCAAACATGAAATATTTTGAATACATTTATTTTATTTGGAGAATATTATATTCTTCAAGCCACTATTTTAAGAACAATAATATACAGAATAATTCTAGAACAATTCAACCTTACAAATTGGTTCAACTGTAGACTCCGTTGTGAATCTACCTCATTGAAGAGCCAAGTTTCCGTCCAACTCTTCTTTCAAATTCCTGAAGGGTTTCGTCTCCAGAAATCACAGCTAATGCCAAAGCATCAAGCAAATTCATAACAAATTCAATAACATTTGAACATGCCTGAAAAATCCTCTCCATAAACTTTATAACAATCTACAAGAAACTCTTGATTTTTCCAACTTGTTTCTTCGCCTTCCATTTCATTGTCTTTTATTTAAAATAAAGTGACTTTTATTTTATAATTCTGGCTAGCAAAATAAGTCACTTTAATTGCTCTATTAATTAATTAAATTAAGTATCATTTTATTTTGACAACTTAAAATTCTGGCTAGCAAAATAAGTCACTTTAATTGCTCTATTAATTAATTAAATTAAGTGTCATTATATTTTGACAACTTAAATTTTAATTATTTAATTAATTTCAAATGTCCCATAAAGGGGACATTACAGTCCTCCCTCCTTAGAGATTTCTCGTCCTCAAGCAATCATGAACTCGTTTACCAATACTAGGATCCCAAATAAATTTGCAAATAGCTCTATTGCACAATCTGGACCAACTTAACTCAAAATGCAACTCTTTCATCATTAAGATTCTTGGATTCTGAGGCCAATTTGGAGAACCGTCATTCCTTTCACCTGAAGAAATCAACTTATTCTTAGTTTCACTAGCATATAAAACATTCGGAAAATGCAAGCTCAAAATCCATGATGAAGCATTATCCTCTTTATACCAGTAATTCAGTCTCTTCTTATTTCTCATCATAAACATTTCCAACTCATCAACTTGTAGGCTGAAAGAGAAGTGATATGCACTTGTCACAATGCAATCAAACTAATAAGTACCATCTTCTATTTCCAAAGGTTGATGCTCACAACTAATGGACTTATACCCATCATGCTTTCACTGCTCCACTCTGTCAAATCTATAGTCATATCCCACATCTCACTCGTGTCATTTAAATCAAGAGGCACTCCATCATCCAACTCGGAGAGTGAATTATCATATATCACATCCTTGTCTACTTCAAATAACAGATTATCAACAAACTAGAAAATTGCCTCGTGCTGATTTATACTTTCATTTTCTGATTTCTCAATCAAGTGACCAGCAATGTATTCATCTTGTCATAAAGATGCACCTATGAACTTCGCCTCCATCTTGTGTGCTGAAACTATTCTAGGCACTCCATCTGATGAAGCCTTCAACACTACCTCCTTCCCATCCTGTAAGAATTCCAACTGCATCTTGCGATGATTCAGTGTACCTACCAATTGACTGAAACCACTGCATACCTAGAACCACATCATGTTGTTCTAACTTGATCACATAGAAGATATCAGTCAATGTGTAGTTCCCAAACTGAATACTAAGTTGAGGAATTTTTGCAATGCAACTCAAAATTTCACCACTACTATCACCTTAAAACCTGAAAAATTCTCAACCTATAATCCACGCTCGGCAACTAGTTATTCATCAATAAAGTTGTATGTAGCTCCAGTGTCTACCAAACAGACTAATGGTTGCCCCTCAAGTGCTCCCTTTAATCGAAGGGGATAGTACCAAGATATTCCTGAAATTGAAGCAATGGTGACTTTAGGATAATCAGTCCTACTTTCATCTTTTTCCATTGAGGGCTCCTCATTATCATTGTCCTCACATTTGTTGCCCTTAATCCGTTCTTCCTCATCCTATGAAACTACCTCAATGTAATATACTTTCCCTTTTCCCTGGCACCTATGTTCGGGAGTCCACGGTTCTTTACAAGTGAAACATAGTTTCTTCCTCCTTAGCTCATTACTTGTCTCAAAATCTACTTTAGGAGGGATAATTTTAGGCTGATCATCAATTTTCTGATTTGATTTAGAGCCTTTGGAATTTCCTTTAGGCTGGTGAAAAGAAGTGGATGAAGTATCTAGATCCATTGTCATTTTAATTGCATCTTGTAATGTGTTTGGCTTAAGAACTTTCACAGTCCCCTTGAATTTTTCTTTCAAACCTTCAATGAACAGCATTACCTTCCTTTTCTCTGACATATCTAGAACCATAATTGAGATCCTCTGAAACTCGTTGATGAAGGAATCCAATGAACCGCTCTATTTCAGTTATGTCAATTCTTAGTAAAAGACTTCAATATCCTTCTTGCCAAATCGAGCAATCAGCTTAGTACTGAACTCTTCATAATAATTAATCAAACCATAATCTTGTGTTACGAGACCATGATGCCACCAATCATATGCTGCCCCCTCTAAGTGCATAGTAGAAAATTCAATTGCTTTTGTTTCCTTCATGGGTTTAAGTGTCAGGAAGGTGTCTAACTTATGTATCCAAGAACAACCAATTGTCTTATCACTGCCATCAAATGTAGGAAGGGTCAACTTCTTCATAGCTTGATTCAAATCTTTGTTTTGAGTTTTAGGCCTTCTTTCTTGCCTTGTCCTCATGATTTCTCTTTGCTGCCCCATATACTGTGTGAAGCTTACATCTGCTTTGACATGATCTGGTAGTAAATTGCATTCGTCATGCATTGTCATAATACTATTAGGTATAGCCATTGTTGCTTCAGCGTTATTCACTTCCTCTTCATCACTACCATCAAAAAAAGTAGGCATCAAAGGCCTATCTGAAGAGCATGTGTGAACTCTTCTACCTCGTGGGGAACCAACTATGCTACTGTAAGTTGTTGAAGAACATTGGCCACCTGTTCCTGTCCTGTTTGAATTCCTCTTAGAGTATCTCTTACTTCCCCTGCCTCATCCTGTGGTGGACTATTATTCTTTCTGTCACCCATACCTGCAACTTGTTCTGAACTAGAAGAACCAATCCCCAGACACAGTTGTACCTTTAGGTACTTGTGGTGGTTGCCAAATCTTGTGTAGTTCCCTCCGATAATATCTTATTTCCCTGTCACTTGGTTGCATTAACAATATGTAAACCCAAAGGCTGGCAGGTTTGATGCTCTAATACCACTGTAATATCCCAGACTCGGATATTGTCTCAAATCTGATTCAGGTTTTCAATTCTTGACATCTTTTGTTTCATTGCAAAATAACATGCAAACTTGCAACATGATTGCTCAAAAGAACACTATAATCTTGATGGATCTTTAAAGTTTAAAGACTTGCTTTTGAATTCACAAGAATGAAGAATAGCTTCTTAATACAAATTTGAGTTAACTTCAATAGGAACAATAGCAAGGTACCTTGACTGGCAGGCTTATAGCATTTCAAACCTAGATCACCTGATATCTAAGTTACCTTGCTATTTATGGAGCTTACCTTGCATTTCCAACTTGTCTCTTCGCCTTCCATTTCATTGTCTTTTAATTTTAAAAAAAAAGTGACTTTTATTCATAATCTTGGCTGGCAAAATAAGTCACTTTAATTGCTCTATTAAATAATTAAATTAAGTATCGTTATATTTTGACAACTTAAATTTTAATTATTTAATTAATTTCAAATGTCCCATAAAGGGGACATTACATCACAACCTAAGCTTTCCAACCCATATCCAAAGTTCAAATTCTAGGCTACAATGCATAAAACTTATAACCTCAACAAGTAGTGGTACCGGAAATAAATAACTCCAAAAGCTATTTATGGAGAATTTTGTACGGATTCTAAAATTCAAAGGAAAAATCAAGATGACAAAGTTTGACATAGTAAAATTGGATTGGATCCAAGCACTGATAATGTTTTTAATGTATTCTATTCTCATTGTTCTGAAGCTTCCATATACAATAAGGAGTCACTTTACAGCTACAAGGAACGCAAGATGGTCTCATAGCTTTGGTAGGCAGAATTATAATTCCAACTATTTAATATTAGTTATTCATTAAAACTCCAACCCAAACAAATGTACGACCGTATAATCTTTAAGTCAAAGTAGAACACCCAATAAAAATAGGATGGTCTTATGTTACAACTGCTTTTATGAGTCATCAGTCATCTTAGCACGTGAGTGAATCAAACACCAATACTACAATTAAACATTCAATACACCCTTGCCCAGTCAGGAAAAAATGGGAAAAAATCAGAACTTCTATGTTAGGCTCATATTATTATTGGGTTGAGAACAGAAAAATCACCCAAACCTGGACCCACATGATTGATCATAGAGAATTGCAACACTCTTCAATATGTGATGGAACATATATCATCTGCTTTCATTTGGTCATTTAAGTAGCATCAACACGAAAATATGTCTATCGACCCTAAAACTGCTTATATTAATCCAACCACTTAGCCTCTTCTATATGAGTCTGATTGGCCTACCTACTAGTTAGTTAGTTAGTCCTGGTTCTCTATGGTTCTAGCAGTCTTTGCTGCTTGTGCTTTCTGGTTGTATTCTGGGAGCTGGCATCATTTTTGTTTCACATTAATAGAAAATGCATTTGTCCCAACAAACATAGCCTTCTATTGAAAAATGATTGTTTTCACTATTTAAAATGAGTCATTTCTAATCATAGAAAAACCATAAATACCTGAACTCCTTTGACTTGCATATGCTGAATAAGTTCTGTGAACACGCCTGAGTGCCATGCATCCAAAATGTAAAATGAATCCTCAGAAAAGTTACAATTTTCTAGTAACTAAAATAGTATCTTATTTTGACATTTGCCACTACTAGATTCATTCCTATTGAATTTTGATGATCGATTTAAAGTTTAAAGTTTTAAACAAAGAAAATGAAACAGAAAATTCCAAATGCAAAAGAAAATACTCGACAGAATCTAGAGATCAAACTGGAATATTAAATCATAAACACCATTTTGGCCAATAAAGAAAACAAACTTTCAAATAATCAACGTCACCCACTGCATGGCCTTCCTCACCAAAAATCTCAGACATTTAATTGAATACCATGACACCCGTTGTAACCCAAGGATTTGTACCCTATCCCCAGCACTTGTCTCCCATATCAAAAGCATCTCCCTATTTCAGAGGCCTATGTGGAAACATCTCCATATTAGGAGACAGATGAGGTTTCTTTACATCTCTATAAGATTTCTAGAAGCACTGCTTCAAAAATGGGAAATTTCCTCTGGAGGTTTCTCAGAAATATCATATAACTTACATTGGGTTTCCTATAGTGCTGATATTCCATTCACAGAAGCTAAATGAACCAAAGAATCTCATTAATAAGCTAGTAATTTTCTATTTTTTGTATTAAAAAATTACTCTTTTTCGTGGTATAAAATTTTCTTATCAAATCACACAGAAGTAATAGTACAAAGAGAAACAAGAATATGGCTTAAGATGTGTGCATGCGTTGGACTTTTATCAATTGACTATAAATATAGTCATCTCCAAACACCCCTATACCATGTTTTTATAATAAAGCATTCCACTCCCTAAAATGACCCTTAGCCTATTTTCCTAAGTTTATTCCCATAGGCTATTGGGTGCTGGTAAAGGGAAAATAACTATAAGTTAAATTATGTCCCCTTCTCGATTATGCCACCTGCATTGTGTGATCATCTTGTCATCTTACATTTCAATAGTGCAATCATCTAGATAGAGTGTGTTGTCCAAAATATCCAAAACATTGTATTCTCTCACCTTGCCCACACTGAAAACTTGTTGATCAAAAAGTGCAGGGACATGTATTTGCATTTTCTATATTGAAAAATCAAAAAATTTAGTGTGGAGTTACTACACTCCTAACCTCTATCTACCATCTCCAAGGGATCATAATTTAAAATGTAATTGTTTTTTATGGGATTATTGTAGACATGTAAAAATTGTCCTCTTACATCAATCTCAATTTTTCCATTAATCGGGTGGATCCATTATTTAATAATCCTATATTCCTTTATAATAATCCTATATCCCATCATAATATTCCAATTATTCATTATATTTTAATATTTCTTATTTCTCCATAATTCATTAAATCCATTAAATAATATATATTCTATCATTTTCCATTAAATCCATAAATTCCTAAACCTCTTACATATCCACTTCATTCTTCTATTCATTCTCTTTCACCTCTATCAATTGCATCCACTTAATACATGTGGGACTAGCACACTTACAACTCCATATCACATCTTTTAACCCATATTCATCCTGCAAGCTAAATTCCCCTAAGGACATCTATGTAAACCTTGCCCCTTCTCATTTCTAGGGATCCACTGCTTACATCCATTACTTGCATACATTTGCATTCATTACTTGCATAATTTGATATCGCTCTTACATATTAGCTTTCTTGATCATTCTTGCATCTTCATTTCTGCATTCATCTTATGATCTTCCTTCTATAGATTCCTTCTATAGAGCTTCTTGTGCACATCCTTCCAAGCGCATCCATTAGAGCATAAGATTTTGATAGATAGGAGTGCAATGGAGTCAGAAATCCATTTGCATGCATGTGTGTGTTAGATTAGTTATTTTATTTTGCAGTGTGTGTGTTTGGCACGTACTCTATTGTTGGATGTTGGAACAAATCTGAATCTCTGATTCATAGATTCATAAATCTATTTCCCTCATCTACAATTATAATCATAGTTCGTATACTTGGACTCGACAAACCAGAAAAAACTGACTTAGCGAAATTTAGCAACTTAAAAAAATATTTAAATTTCCACATAAGGGAGGCCTTTGCACATGAAATGATTTTTATTATTTCAATAAGGTCTTTTTGAGTGAAAAATGAATTATTGTAATTTTTATTTAAAGAATTCCTCTAAAAAACTATAAAGGGAGGTTGAGCGAGCACATTTTGGGGGGAGGGGATTCGTGACTACTAATGTTATGCTATTGGAATGAACCGAGAGTTCTTCCAAATCTTTTGAGGACAAAAACCCTCTCAAAAAATTTAGTCTCGGGATGAAAACCTCCCTAGCTAGATTAGTGTGATTTCATTTAAAGATCACCATTGTGTTTTGATGTGCCTTGCACACACGCCTCGTTGTGTACAAGGACCTCCAAATCTATTTTGCACCCTTAGGTTAGATTACGTATGTGTTTAGTTGTGATGGGAGCCTGACTGATTCTCAGGCAACAGGAGACTAAATGCAAATGTAGGAACTAACTTAATAACAATAGATATAGAAGTTTATCAGAACTTACAAAGGAACTGATGAGATCAAGTAAAGACAATTGAACAATCACAAAAACTACTTTGTTTAGTCATTTCTTGACCTTAGCTTTACTACTACAGAGACATTCAATGATCATATGTAACCAATGTTCATCAATTCATTCTATTCGCTACAAAATGCAAGAAGAAAATTACAAAACAGTGACCTCCAACTTATTCAATGGGCACAGACTTTTCATTCCATTTAAGTCAATGCCTTTTCCTTTCCCCAATCGATCTCTTCTAGAAAGGATGAAGTCGATGTGATCCATGTCTTATGCGAACCTGAACAAACCCATGTGCCTTCCTATGTATTTGCCCTCTCGATAGGTTTTTTTTGGTCTTTTGATCCATGTCAATTGTCTGCAACCCAGAGCCTTTTACCACTCCCCAACAGGTTGTCCCTGCCTCTTAGGCATTACCACAGCCAAAAGGAAACCATCCCCAACCGTCTTCCCCCAACCAGTTTCCATCAAATAGCAATTCTCTAACTGTCAATAGAATCTTGCAAGGTAGAATGGAATTGGTGAGAGCAGATTTGAGATCCACCTCCATGATTCCCACCCATGAAAATTGGAAACAAGTAACACAAAGGCAAGGTTTGATACAAGACCAATTAACAAACCAAAAAAGAAAGCACGAACACAACAAAAAACAAAAATAGAGGATGATGCCCTTGCATCTAGCTCCCCTAGAACAAACAAAATCATGAGATCCTGCTCATGATTTCATCCAAAGAATGACCCAGCTTTGAGACCTCAAGTTCAGATAAACAAGAAGCATTCTCCAAAGGACGATTTCTCCACTTCACTTAATACCTGAAATATTATTTCTTACGGGCCTTCTTCAACAACTATTTATCAAGAATGCATTCAATATCAAGCGGAGCTATCAGGACCACTTGTGGATCCTCATGAATGGTTGATTCTGCCTCTATTGTATCTTCATCTTCAGCACTTTTGTAAGGATATAAAATCTACAGCATTAAAAATAGGGGAAATACCCATGCCTGAAGAAAGGGAAATTTCATACGCTTTGGCATAAAACTTCCTGAGGATATTACAGAGACCAATATTCTTCATTTTTAGTTTATTCATCTTGTAGTCACCCGTAGGAAATCTTTCTTTTCTAAGGTGAGTCGAAACAAGATCCCCAACCTGAAAATGAACTTCTCTCCGCTTTTTATCAGCAAATTGTTTGTATTGTTGATTGTTTCCTTTGATGTTCATCTTAACCTCCTCATGATGATCATGAATGACTTTGGCAAAGTCTTCTCCATCTGCACTTCTACTCTCCATATCACCAAGATTTTTGACTTCAAATACACCTCTAGGATGCATACCATAAACTGTTAAGTTTTAGGATAGCTGCAAATGTAATAGCACTCTATTTTGTATGTGTTTTCCAAATTCAACAATCTCTCTTTCATTTATATTGGGAATGAGGCTAGGAGAGACATGTCCCTTCATGGGACATGTCTATTCATTATTATTTATAAGAAAGGACATGCCTCTTCCCATTAATTATAATTTAATCAATCTTATAATGTTTCATCAATCAATTATTAATTAAGAATAATATAATAATTTAATATTGAATATTAAATTTCATATGATTAATAATAATATAACATATATATTATATTATTATTAATCACCATGTATTATATGTATTCTAATGATCATACGACTGAAGCTACAAACATTAACACTCCCTCTTAGCTAGGGAGGATGATCAAACAGAATATGTAGTGGTCTCATGTGTCAACACTTATGACCCTCACCATAGCTATACAAAACATCAACACTCCCTCTTAGCTAGGGAGGATAAATCAATCCAATGTCAACACTTATATGACTCTTGATAACATCAATCATATGATGCAAGTAAGAAAAGCATCATCCTCATGATGTAATCAATAGAAAAATTAGTCTCAAGATGTGGATTGCCTCTATCGACAATTATATCCACAAGCTCTTAGGTGGATTGCCTCCATCGGCGATTCTATCCACAAGCTCTTCGGTGGATTACCTCCATTGGCGATTCTATCCACAAGCTCTCAAGTGGATTGCCTCCATCGACGATTCTATCCACAAGCTCTCTGGTGGATTGCCTCCATCGGCGATTCTATCCACAAGCTCTCGTGTGGATTGCCTTCATCAGTGATTCTATCCACAAACTCACGAGCTTTAGAGTGGAATGCCTCTATCGGTGATTCTATCCACAAACTCACGAGCTTTAGAGTGGAATGCCTCCATCGATGATTCTATCCACAAACTCATGAGCTTTAGAGTGGATTGCCTCAATCGGCGATTCTATCCACAAACTCTCGTGTGGATTGCCTCCATCGGCGATTCTATCCACAAACTCACGAGCTTTAATGTGGATTGCCTCAATTGGCGATTCTATCCAC
>MU224910.1:5071772-5081944 GCA_018584345.1 Thuja plicata | reverse complement strand
CCTGCCCGGAAACTTGTCCCCCCGTCCCGACGTCCCCCCGTCCCCCCGGGCGGTGTAACTATGGATATTTGTAAGCACATTTTTTGGACTCCATGTTGTGTTCATGCGTTGAATAACACATTCAAAATTATTGGTAGGATAGATTGGGTGAAGGCAATGGTGTCAAAATCTAGAGACATGTTAATATTCATTTACAACCATATGCTTTGTTCAAAACTTTTTAGAGAAAAGAATTCCTCAAGCCCGTGGATACTAGATATACAAGAGACTTCATTTTGTCAAAGAGGATGCATGAAGTGCAAGAGTCTCTATAGTTAATGGCGACTAATACAGTATAAAGTAAATGACCAAAGGCAAACATGATTAAAGAAAAATGTGAAAAGAAAATATCTTTCACAATGATTGGTAGTCGATAGTTTGGTCCATTTTTTGCACTTGTAAATATGTTTGTTCCTTCATCTCACTTATTACTCTTGTAGTCTTGACGAGATTTCTAAGACATTTGATAGAATACTTGGACAAATGAACCAAGCCATTCACAAAAAGGATATGGCGTGTCAAAGATGCACCAATGTTGAGGATACTCATCACTCACCTCCTTTCACAAGTTGTCAATTCCTCATACAACTTCATTAAATTTATCAAAAAATACAACCTTACTTCTAGACAATTAGAGAAATTGGTGATAGTACATAGTGCCTTGCAACTATAGAATCAATAAACTCTAACCACACATTGAAATGTTAATCCCAAGATGCCATACAAGTTGACAACGAGGCACATAAGGGATTGGTTGGATTTCTGTTGGATGAGGCAACATCTCATAGTGGTAGTGAGTTGAACTCAAACTCCACTTTTGATGTTGTATACTAGATGTTGATTAGGGCAACTGCATATTATTTATGTTTTTGTCATTTTGTAATTGAAACTTGTGGCCTTTGAGCATTTTGTTGCAATTTTTATATAATATATGCACATTAACAATGAAAGCAATTAGATTTTATTAATTTGCTTGTCAACATTAATGTGAAATCTCAATTCAAACCTAATGTTATGGGTTAAGAATCTATAATGTCTAAAATTAATATATTATCAATGTTATCATGTGAATATTTAAAGTTTCCTTTTTTTGAAAAAATTAAGGTCTTTTCTTTTTAATGATTGCCCCTTGCTGTCCCCAAAAAAATAGCCTACCGAAAAAATCATTCTGGAAATGTGGCCCCCCATCCCCTACCATCTTTGTCCTCGAAACTTGGGGGAGCATAGATATTTATATTTGTTTGTGCATATAAAGTTAAACCTATACATATACATGTGTGTGTCTGTGTAGGTTTATGTGTGCGCACACCCACATATATGTACACACAAATATATAAGTTTATCTATATATGCACACAAATATTGGTTTATTTATGTATTCATATATTTGTGTATAGATGTGTGCATTTATGTGTATGCATATAAATATGTGTGTGTATATCTATATATGTAGAGGCATATATATATGTAGAAGTGTGTGTATATATTTGTATGCATGTATATGTATGTTTATATATATAAAGAGCTGTAATTTTGAGAAATGTTTTTATGATATGGCCTTCAAAATGTTTTTGAAGGACCAATGGAAACCAGAAAGCCAGATATTGTTACTAAAAACTATTATGCAGCAAAACGAATATATACAATACCGAGGCATTCGATGAAGTATGAATTGATGTAAGATGAATCGAATGGATGGAGTATAGAAAACTCACCAGGATCCGACTCGATAGTGCACCAAGACATCCTGCACCGGGGAGATCACCTACAGCAATTTTATAAACTAAAGAGAGAGCTGTGTCAAAGACGTTAAAGGCAAAACAAAATAAGAATAGGGGAGAGCTGTGGAGCAAGCCCTATCACAAACTCATATTGCCATAAAATGTTATAAACCACACCGCTTACTTGTGGCGCCTGGAACACAAAACTAAGTGTGATATAGAGGCGCCCACTTATAGATAGTCAAGAACAAGAGGGGTTTATTGAACAATCGAAAAGAATTACCTGCAACAAGTCAAACCTTCTAAGATTGCCTGCAAAATATTGGAAATTTGCACTCCCAAAAAAGTTGCCTGCCACAAATGGTGTAGTCAATTTTAAAAAAAAATCAAATACCAATTTATATTAACTATAAAAATCTATTGAATTACACTTATTCCCTGAAGAAAAAGTAGTCAATCCTTTTGACTTTACCAGTAGAGTAATTTTCTGAGATTCTTGTTTTTCTTTGTTTTTTTCTGCACAACTGTGAAAATCAAACCCTTAGATGCATCTAAAACACATTAGACTTTGGCATAGTGTTATAGAGACCTGGCAATCTAGCCAACTAATATTTGTGTCTCTCAGTTGCCTTAAAATTTGTGTCACCTAGGTATGATTTACTTTTTACTTGGTTTGATATTTGTTCTTATATAATGCTTTATAGGGTTCATAAGGTTGAGTACCATAATGTTCGGGTGATAATTATATAATTTATATTGTTTTATTTTGTTTATTTATAATTATTATTATAATTTTGTGGCTATAAATTAATGTAATAGTTATAATATAGTAAGATATATTTTAAAGAAGTATACTAGGGGTGTTCTAGGGTAAGTGCAAGGAGGGATGGAGTGAGGAAGGCAACGGTCACATTTTCCAAACAAGGTTTTCAGATGCCATTCGGGTTTGGATTACCAAGGGTAGACTTACAGGAGATGGCCCTTCAATCATAGATCACGACAGTTTTTTAATCGAAACCAACAGCAATCATCTAGAGCTTGGCAGGATCCAGAGAGCTTTAGGATAGGAAACCGTTCTTCCTTCAGAAATAACGCTGGTAGAGGAGGACTTCAGGCGGCTCCTGCAAGTTTCAAGGACATTGAAAAGAGAATGTGGAGACCCAAGCAGGTGGATCAAAACATCAGCGAAAAAGAGGTAACCCACAACAAAACTCCACTAGCAACCCCATTTTTGCTCATTCAGAATAGGGAATGGATCAACAATTCAGATTTTTTAAAATGCAAAGCCTTCTTTTTAAAATGGTCGGGCTCCTGGCCGACCTATGAAAAAATTAAAGGATGGGTGTTTAAAAATGTTAGTCCAGATAGCACTCTGAAAACCCTACATAATGGATTCTATCTAGTGACATGTCCCACTCAAGACATCAAGATGGAGGTTATCCAATCCGGACCTCATTTCTTGGAAGGTTTAGGCCTTTACATTAAAGACTGGGTGCCAAACTTTGACCCTTCCGGCCAAACTTTGGTAGACATTCCTGTTTGGATAAATCTTAAAAATCTCCCACAGGAATATTGGAACATCGAAACCCTAACCATGATGGGTAACGCATTGGGGAAATTATTGGATTAGGGGAGGCCCTAAACAAGAATGATCTATCCACATATTCAAAGATACTGATCCTGTGGAATGAATCGCGTCCCCTTCCCGAATTTATTGAACTCAGATCGAGCATCGGGGCATGGAAACAACCAATTGAGAAAACCAGCTGGGAAGATGAAGAAATCAATGTTGTAAGGGACACTGGCAAAGGCAAGTGGCTCTGCATTATCTGGGAAGAACTCTTAAATGATAGAGAAACACCCTGGGCACCTTTGGTCACTGGAGTAGTGAATGCTCCTCAGATGAATAGACCCCCAAAGAAACTTTGGAGGCGGGACCGAGCAGGGGAATCAAGACCCATGAAGTCTCTCCTACGGAAATATTGGTCATAAATTTGGAGGCGAACACCCACCCTCATAGCCAGAAGGAAACTACACCCAAGGGCATCACAAACCATGTCAATCCAACTAATGGCTCGCCACGAAATCGGACTTCACAATCCCAAAACGTTGCAAACTCCAAAATCCCGACTATGGAAGATCTACTTAATAATAGTATGGTGGGTTTGGGTTACAATAAATCTGATATTCTGATTGGGGGGATTGTGCCCCTGATTCTGATAGTGGCATCCCTCATTTATCAAAGGAAAATAGCCCAGTAGGAACTCTGGAACCATTGTCAAAAATCCCAATGCCACAAGCTACAAACAGGGAAGCCAAAACCAGTGCAGAATTACTGGGGGAAAGATAGGAGGAAGACAAGGAATATGTCCCGGCAAGATGGATGGACAACACGGGAACACTTATTAAAGACATTCTCATTTCACCTATTAGAAATCTAGGTGATTCCTTTGAGGGAGCCAGAGATAGTGGGGACAACACCGTGAACACCTATGCTAGCAGAGATGAAGACGAGGCAGACACAAAGGATTTTCTGGGGCTCTCTGAGCAGCTCGATGTCATGAAAGTCAGAACAATAGAACAATCAGACTCCTTCTTGGACAAGGTTGTCCTAGGAGAAAGGAATAAGAGGGGTGCAAGCACTCTCAAGATGAGGCTTGCCAAGGCTACAAATGTGAGTGGCCAACGCAAATTGAGATCGGGAAAAGGCAATGCCTTTTCTCGGGAGCAATGAAACTCCTATCCTGGAATGTCAGGGGCTGCAATGCCTCTGAAAAATGTCAACTGATCAAGCGGTGTTTTGATCAAGCGAAACCTGAAATTGTTTTCATCCAAGAAACTAAACTCAAGCAGGAGGACTATAAACTATTTGCAGCAAAATTCCCAAGATGCAAATGCTTCTTTGTTGAGGCCCAAGGGGCCTCCAGGGGGCTGGGACTCTTGTGGAAGGAAGAAGTTGTGCATGTGGAGATCATCCAGCATAACAAGTCCTGGGTGTGGGCTAAGGCAGACTCAAAACAGCTTCTCAGGAGGATCAACATTATTAATATATATGGCCCCAACAACAATGCCCTTAAGCTAATGTTGTGGAGAGAAATCACCAACATACTAAAGAACCTCCCGAATGAACTTTTTATTCTGGGGGGGGACTTCAATGCTATCCTTCACCCAGAAGATAAGAAAGGTGGGTGGGGATGGGCAGGGAAGAGCCAGCCAGATTTCAACGACTTCATTCAAGAAAATGGGCTTATGGAGATGGATCTTAAAGGGGGTGATTTCACTTGGACAAATCGTAAGCTAGACTTTAATAACATCGCTGGAAAGTTGGACAGATTCCTAATTGGTGGTGATTGGGCAGCCACGGACTGGATATCAAAAGCTGAGATCCTTCCTATTACAGGTTATGATCATTTCCCCATCGGGTTGCGAATACAGGATGACTTGGCTCCTAAGCAATGCCCCTTCAAATTTGAAGCCATGAGGCTTAGAGCTAAAGGTTTTGACATTTTGATCAAACAATGGTGGGATGGGGCCCCTCTCAGAGGTGGCAACAAAGCTTTCCAACTCACTAAAAAACTACATTTCATTAAAGAAAAGTTGAAAATATGGAACAAGGAGTGTTTCAAAAATATTTTTGTGGAGAAGTTCAAAATGGAAGAGGAACTTAAGATTCTGAATGAGCACATTATCAGCCAAGGCATGACCAATGCTGAATTCATAAAAGAACAGACTTTAAAAAAAGAATACGCAGAAATCCTAGCCAGAGAGGAGATTTATTGGAGGCAAAAATCTAGGGAGTTGTGGCTTAAGGATGGGGATCAAAATACGAAGTTTTTTCACAATTCAACCAAGGTCAAAAGAGCAGGAAATAAAAAAATTTCCATTAAGAACTAGCACGGTGCAGTTTTAGAAGAGGAACAGGATATCAAGGGAGAGGCAGTTAGATACTTTTCAAACATTTTCTGTAGAAATAGAGAGGAAGTTTCTCAATCAGAAGACATTTTCAGATCAATTCCAAACTGTATTACTCCAACCCAAAATGACTTTCTCCTGAAACCTACCACTTTGGGGGAGATCAAGAATGCTCTGTTCGGAATGGGGAGTGACAAGGCCCTGGGTCCAGATGGCTTCACGACCCTTTTCTTCCAACACTTCTGGGAACTCGTTGGACAAGAAGTCTGGGAGGTAGTGGAGGAGGCCCGCAAAGGAAAATTCATTATGAAGGACCTGAATAACACTCTCATTTGCCTTAATCCCTAAAAAATTTGATGCCACCAAATTTGGTAATTTTGGGCCAATTGCTTTATGCAATGTTCTTTACAAAATCATATCCAAAACCATGGCAAATAGATTAAAAACTATCCTGAACTCAGTCATCTCAGTGAAAACAAAGTGGCTTTGCACCCAACAAATCAATCTATGAAGGAATCATTGTGGCCCATGAGGCCATTCACACGGTCAGACTGGCCAAAACTGATAGAATGTTGGTTAAACTCAACATCAGGAAAGCTTGTGATGAAGTTGATAGGGTTTTCCTGCTCAAAATCTTGAGGAAATTTGGTTTCTCCAAGGATTGGGTGGATTGGATAGATGGCTACCTTAACAATGTATGGCTCTCCATTTTAGTCAATGGCAGCCCACAAGGATTCTTTGAAACACGCAAAGGCATCAGACAAGGGGACCCCCTATCTTCCTTCCTATTCATCATCATGGCGGAGGCCCTCGACAGACTTATTAAGGATAAAAGAGATTCATGATCTCAGAAAGGAATTAAGGTGGCAGTAGGAGAACCGACCCTTTCACACCTGCAATTCGCAGATGACACCTTTCTCGGGGGAGAAGCCTCTAGTAGAGAAGCTCGCGTAATGAAGACAACTCTAGACTCTTACGCTGCTACCTCAGGCCAGCGAGTCAATAGGCTCAAATCGGAAATATACTTTTTCAACACTTCTCCTCAGTGCCAAAGAGAGATTTGCAAAGTGCTTGGCATGAGGAAAAGCACTCTCCCATCCAAATATTTGGGGATCCCCCTCTTTGAAGGTGCAGGCAAAGTAGAAATATGGAATGATCTAAGTGTAGCAATCTCCAACAAGTTGACTGGCTGGAAGGGAAAGTGGTTCTCTTCAGATGGTCGAATCCTCATGCTAAAGTTTGTCATATCTACAATGCTGGTTTTTCCAATGTTTTGTCTAAGAATCCCTAACACCATCATTAACAAAATTGGCAAAGGAACGAGGAAATTATTTTGGAGCGGTTCTGGGTAGGAGGACAAAATTCCCCTTCTTGCTTGGGACAAGATCTGCAAACCCAAACATAATGGAGGTGCGGGAATCAGAGATTGGTAGCTAATAAACATTGCACTTGGCACTAAGCTGATTTGGGATATTCAAAACAAACCAAACAACATGTGGGTACATATACTCCAGGAAAAATATCTTGACAATTGGGATGATAACTGCATTCTCACAATCAGAAATCCACCCCGGGGATCTGCAATGTGGAATTTCCTACTCTCGTGCAGATCGGTCATCACTGACCATATATCTTGGAATGTTGGCAATGGCCAACTAGCAAAATTTTGGGATGACTCTTGGTCCGGACTTCCAGCCTTAAAGGATAATGGAGCACTCCACGACCTTCACAATTACTTCATTAGCAAATGGGGAGAACGCATTTCTGACTACACAGAACCATTTGAGGAAGGGCATGGTAAAGAGTGGAGCTGGAAAACATTTCAGAACGACAGAAAATGGTAATGAAGGATTTACTCAAGGGCAGACAAATTCTAATCACTTCTGAACAAGACAACATTATGTGGCGTGCTGCAAAAAAGGGGGAATATTCTGTGAAACCGGGCTACCAAATCCTAGAAGATGTAGACAGGGAGGAGCAATGGTCGGTAATATTATGTTGGAGAAAGCACTGCCTCCCCAAGGCTGGGGTTTTCACTTGGCTGGCAGCCAGGGGTAGAATCTTGAAAGGGGAGAGAAGGAAGCATTTAGGAATGGCGGTACCCACGAAATGTCTGATGTGCGAAGAAGCAGAGGAAAATGATGATCACCTTTTGTTAAATTGCAAACTGGCTCGTGCTTGTTGGGAAATGATCCAACACAAGCTTGGTTGGCAAGGTCCACTTCACAACACTCTCAGAGATATCCTAATTGGTTGGCCTTCTAAACCAAACGGTTCTCATCGTGATGCAATCTGAGAGATATGTCCCTCAGTCTTGTTGTGGGAGATATGGAAAGAAAGAAACCACAAAATTTTCAGGGAATAGAAGGAAACACTTACAAGGATCATGTCGAGAATAAATTCTTCAATTGAAGAAATCATGACAAGCTCAGCAAACAAGAAATCCATGAATTGTCCTTTCACAAAGTCAGATAGATGGATCCAAAACAATTGACGGGCATCAAAATAAGATCATGGGGTGACTGCTCGAGGCCTTTGGCTAAAAGTAAGAAGGTTAGAGTTAAATGGGATCCTCCAGATGAGAACTGGACCAAGATTAACTTTGATGGGGCCTCATGAGGCAACCCTGGTGTCTCTGGAGCAGGAGCCATTTCTCGGGACTGTTTTGGTAACATTCTTGCCTTTGAAGTTGAAAGATTAATCAATGGGACCAACAACATGGCCGAAGTGCAAGTTGCGCTATTGGGGGTCAAGTTGGGACTTAAGCCTAGCACTAAAAACCTTCATCTGGAAGGAGACTCGATGGTCATTGTTGGAGAAATTCAAAAATGCCACATCTAGGCGTGGCATCTCCAAGCTTACATCAAACCCATCTTTGTTTTATTAAGTGGTTTTGCTAACTTCAAAATCTCCCACATAAGGCGCAACGACAACATGGAAGCAGACAAACTTTCAAATTGGGCAGCTAATTTTAATATGGAAGGTGCCAAGCAATTTGAGACATTCACAAATATTATTATATGAAATATGACAGAAAGTCTTAATGATTTATGGGGGGCTGGTGTGATGGTCGTGCACTTTATGATGTCATAGGAGAAAGCTTTAATGATGGGGTGATGACAACGGACAGTGGTGGCGGGCAACGAAAGTGTCTTTGCTGGCTGTATTTAATGATCAATGAAGGACATGGTGACATATGCAATTTATGTTTGCAATGATGCTTTGGACGCCTCTAATTCCGAGTGTGTGATTACCATTCCCAGAAAGGTTAACATGCACATAACCATGTGAAATGGTAGGTTTCTTTATGCTCGCGGGACGTGGATGGGACGGGACTGTAGAGCCAATGTGCATAGCAATAAATGTCATTGATTATATGCAGCTAAATATATGCTCATTCCTTCACTCTCATTTTCACTTGTCTTATCCCTCTACCATGTTTAAGTTACTTCTAACTATCTTGTTAAGCTTTTAGTGAGATACAGATTGATCGTGACAATGGAAGCAAACTTCACTTTGAAGCCCAGAAAATTCAAACAACAGAAAGGCTTCTTCATGGTGGTAGAGGTGGATAGAATCAGAAGACTCCTGCGTTGGACATCGAAGGAGCTTGAGGATGCAATCATGGACACACGGGGGCCTAAATTCTTGGAGGCCAATCAAAGAGGGAGGTTAAATATTGATATTCCATCAATGCTCTTAGCATGGGCGCCCGAGCTTGAAGTGGAGCATGTTGAGGCTCGTAGGGTTTTAAATGAGCTTTTCTATGAAGATGTTCTGGGGGGCATGGACTCATTTTTTGAGTGGGCTTGGCTGGGAGTAGGCTTCAACATCACGGAGTGCATTACTGATGAAGATAAAGAACGGGTGTAAGGACTTATTCCTTTCATCTGCTGGCCATGGGGAGTGAACATAGAAGACTACAAGATGGACCGATTTATCAGCTGGGATTCAATCAAGGAAGCTATCCGAGAACATCCTCCCCCACCTGGGGATGTGTTAGCCAAATTGATGCCAGCTATTCCTAGAAAGAGGAGGACCGCGGGGGCCAACCGCAGAGCACATGTTGCATAAAGCTTCAGTGTGAGGTGCAATGCCTTTTTGATAATGGAGACTACTATAGCACGGAGCTCCAATTTTTGGAATGCCAAAGGGCTCGATGTTCTCCCCATGGCTAGACTGTAGCCCTTCCCCTACTTCTATTTTGCATTTTGTTGATTCACAGAGCCAAGATGATGGATAGCTTGAAGGAGGTGCGCGAAGCATGACAGTCCCCCCCCTTTTTTGTGCACTTTTTCCCCATGAGCAGAAGGATAAATGTTTTGATGGTTTGCAATTTCTATGGGGTTTGGATTGTCGTTTGCATAAATGCCAGACGGGTGATGCTACATTCCACCCTAATGTAAGTCTCTAGCAGGATTTTAAATTCGACACACTTGAAATGTAATCATGCTTTCTGATATCAATAATTATACTGAAATATTACCGATAATATATATA
>MU224910.1:5010982-5071722 GCA_018584345.1 Thuja plicata | reverse complement strand
TATATATATATTAAAGAATATAAATAGAAAAATGGTGATAATGATTTATAATATGTTATAGTAAAAATAAATCAATCTTAGTCTCAAGCTTTATCTTAGACTGATAGTCATAATCTTAACTTAACCTTAATTTTAATCCTAACCCTACTTGTACTTGAATCCTAACATTAACTCTTAATTATAATTGAACCCTAATACTAGCTCTAACCTTAATTAATATTTTACCTTAGAATGAAAACCCTAATTTTAACTAAGCCTTAATCCTACCTTTAACTAATCTTAACACTAATCCTAACTACAATTAAAAGATGGTGCATATTATGTGGATGTGATGGTTGCCCCTAACCCTGATTAAATATTTCTCAAACCATAATTTTAACCAACCTTTAACCCTAATCTTAAGTTAACATTAATACTAACCCTAATTATAATTAAAAGATGGTACATGTGGTGGATGTTCATTGGCTCTCATTTCACATAAACAAGGTGTGTTTTAATTAAATTTATATTTTTTTAATATTAGTATAAAAGATGGTACATGTTATTTAATGTTTGTATATATTATTAAATATTTATATTTTATTGAGGATTGCAATCAATTTCATAAAATATGGTAATTATGTATTGTAATAAAACAAATTTATAAATAATAATTTTTTAAAAAATTTTAATCATTTAAAAAAAAAAGTTAAAGCTTTAATAATTATTTTCTTAATTTTATAATATTATTGTATACCGGTAAAATTGTAAATTTGTAACCTAATCCAACCGCAAAAGATCTATCTTATGCTGTGGCTTGTACTTGCCTTTTAGTTTAGTAATTAATTGTAATTATAATTTTAGTAAATTAATTATATATAATTATATATAATTTTATTTAATATATAATTATATAATTATAATCATAATAATAAAGAATTTTAATTTTTAGATTGTGCTATACACATTATTAAAAAATTTGTAATTAATTATAGTGACTAATTTTACTTATCCTTTTAATTTAGGTCATATAAAGTGAAATATTAAAAAAAATGTAGAACTATCAAATTAACTATATATATATTATGAATATTAATTTTAATTAGAAATTGATATTTAACATATATTCAATTGATTTATGCAAATTACATATGAATAGTATAAAATAAAATTTAAAATACATAATTTTAAAAATATGAATAGAAAATTAAATAAGAAACTTTGTATAAGACCAAATCAATTGAACCGATCATGAAAAAAAGTAATTTATAGAATATAAATAAATATTTAAAACTTTACAAATAGTTGAACAAGAAAAAATAGTGATTTATGATTGGTTCATTGGTGTAAAATTAATTCAATATTGGTGCACAAATTATAATTTGTAATTAAAATTAGAATTAATCTAATAGCATGTTTATAGTAAAAAATATTAAATATAGTATCTCATAAAAAATATTATATTGTAAATTAAAAAATTAATTTCAAAATAAATTAAATGATAGATGAATTATATATTACAAACTATGGTTAAAAACTTTCGAAATAACAAATTTGCTAAATCACAAATTATGCAAACTGAATGCAAGCAAGTACAATAACATGCCCAATCCATAATGAATAAACAAATATAAATTTAGAATAATGAGTTCGCGTTGGGATAATGGAAAAACCAAATAAATTAATTATTTATTTAATTTTGGAAGACATAGTTAGTAATTAAGATAATCATTTAATTATGGTGATAAGAAAGAGAAACAAAATAATTAAATAATATAATTATTTAATAAAAATTGATTAATTAAATAATAAAAATATTTAATTAGTTTTTAGAAGAATAATTAGAGAATTCATAAGAATGTTAATTAAATGTTAAATAATTAATTAAAATTATTTAATTGTTAGAATTGGAGGGAAATGATGAGCTTTGACTTTAAATTAGAAAGAATGACACTAATTAATAAAATAATAAAGATTATTTAATTAATTTAGACAAAATGTTAGTGTCTACATTTTGTCCCTCTTTGAGATAATGTATTTTCAAGTGTTGTTTCAAAGTAATTAGTAAAAAGCATGTCTTGGTATGTCCTAGCGGAATCACGGTAGTGGCTAGGTAATATGATGCCCCCTCAAAAAATTGAGCAAAAAATATGGATATGTGCTTAGTATATCGACAAAGTGACGAGGAATCCAACAAAACAAATGGATCAAAAAAACAAAGGTGTTTGGCAAAAGTTATGGGCTTTATAAGGTGAAATTCTACACGACCAATACAAAAGGAATGGGTTGCACATCCGCTGAGGAGGGGTAGGGGGTATAAATAGGGTATAGGGATAATTTTCAAGGTCATTTGTCCACATTTGAGTTTTGAATTTCAGAGGAGAAGAAGAGGTTTCCAATGCGTTTAAGGAGCAATGGCAACTGACAAAGGCGATGTTCACATCAGCAAGAGAGTACAAACATATCGGTGGCCAAAGGGCGTGTAGGATCCCCTACCAATTCTGACGCAAAATTTAAGTTTGAAACCTTGACATTTCCTCAAACAATTTGTATGCAAAGTCTACTCTAAGTTTAGGGATTCTTGTAACTGGTTGCAATGGAGTTTTAATGTTGCCAAATAAAATAAGAAGCCTATAATCATGAAAAGGGATGCAGAGGCTAGGAACAACCAAAGCACTTTATTGCTTCTTATTAGACTTAAGCATAACAAGATCAATATTGATCAAGAATTTATAGTCATACATTATTCCTCAAATATTCCAATTATTACAGTCTGCTACTCAGAACTCTCAATAAGATCTCAAACACAATAAAACTTACAACAATTAGTCAGATAGAATATGTTATGTAAGAAGAGGGGTACTAGTAGAAAGCATTATATGTCTTAATCATTTTGCACCTGTGGTAGATCTTCTTCACTCAGAGCTTATCTGTGCCTAGCATAGCTACATGAGTGCCTTGTTTTTGCAACTATTTGTCCATGAAATTACAGACTTGAAAATATTGACAAAACAAAATACCTCCAGCCAACATCTCACATGTCTATGCACGACACAATACATGCTCAACATAAAACCAATTCCAACGAACAACCGTTAGTGACACTCATACCACCAGAAATCAAGGCTTCCTATGCAAGAGAGATATTGCCACCAACCCATATAGAACCCAATGACTAGGTTCTCATACCAAACACATAATAGGTACATAGGTTACTCCAAACGCTAAACATGGGTGTTGTTCCAAATTATTTCATATGCACAAGGAGTTTGACTGCATTGTGGTATGGAGGCCACGTTGAGGGGTGAGTATGAATTAAGAACAATTCACACCAGGGAATATGTATTCATGCCTACTATAAAATGAATGGACTCCTTCCAGCCAATAGAAATGGGATCCCTGAATAATATATTCAACCAATGAAATACCCAATATCAAATAATTTAGTCAATACTATAGTCTTTTCCAAGGTATTATAATATTTCACAGCAACATTCTTCAGAAGTATTAAATCAAACCATTGGAAAATAATAATAATAAATATTCACTTCTCGTAGCAGTGTTTTTTCATTCACACCACCATATTTAACCACAACAGTTCCCTTGGGGTCTCGATAATAATTCTTCACCAAACATAATAACAAGAAGCCCAATTAATTATTTAAATGAAATGGGACTTAATATTATTGTTGAGCATAAGCTTCATTAGGACCTGCACTTTTCTTCAACTTGTCTCTAGTGTATGAAATAATATAGATGCCTAGGTAAAAAATAATACTATTAACCATTATCAAAATATAACCTACTCATAACCAACCAATATTCTGACAATAGTATTCAAAGATTAAACCAAAATAAAATACTCAGAATTAAATATTCTTTTATTTCCTCAAATCAGATAAAAGCAGCTCTGACCTGTAGATATTCTTTGGATTAATTTTCAACTAAGACTTCCATCACAAATCCACTTCGAGAAGAAGAACCAAGCTTTCGTCCATCTCCTTTATCAAACTTCTAAAGGTTTTCATCTTCAAAATTTTTTGTTAATGTTGAAGCATCAAAAAATTCATCAGACTTCAATAAATCATCTAAACAACCTGAATAATCCTCCCCACAAACTTTTATCATAATCTCGAAGAGAACTCTTGGTTTTTTCAGCTTATGCTTCTTGTCTTTTAAAGTGACTTTTATTTTATAATTCTGGTTAGATAAATAAGTCAATTATTCAATAATTAAATTAAGTGTTATTATATTTTGACCACTTAAATTTTAATTATTTAATTAATTTAAAATGTCTCATGAAAGGGACATTACAATCATCCCCCCTTAGAGATTTCTTCTCCTCAAGCAATCATGAACCTGTTAACCAATCCCCAAATCCCAAATAAATCTGCACATAGCTCTACTGCACAAACTAGAGCAAGTGAACTCAAAATGAAACTCGTTCATTTTTTAAGATTCTTAGTTTCTAAAGCCAATTTGGAGAGCTATTATTCCTTTACCCTAGAGACTTCAACTTATCCTTAGCTTCACTAACATAAAAAAAAATTTGGAAAATGCGAACTGAAAATCCACGATGACCTATAATCCTCTTTATACTAGTCATTTAGTCTCTTCATCGTAAATATTTCCAAATCATTAACTTGCGGGCTGAAATAAAAATGATACACACTCCTCACAATGCAATCAAGTTGATAAGTATTATCTTCTTTGTGCAAAGACTGATGCTTGCAACCATTGAACTCATACCCATCATGCTTTCACTACTCTACTCTGTCAAATCTGTAGTTTAAATCCCACATCTTACTTGTGACATCAAAAGGTGCTCCATCGTCCAACTCAAAGAGTGGATTATCATATATCACATCCTTATCTACTTCAAATAGTAGATTATTAACAAACTATAAAATCACCTCATGTTGATTTGTACTTTCATTTTCTAATTTCTCAATCAAATGGACATAAATATATTCATCTTGACATAAAGATGCGTCTGTGAACTAGCCTTCATCTGGTTTTCTAAAATTACTCTAGGCTCTCCATTTTATGAAGCATCCAACACTACCTCATTCTCATCTTGTAAGAGCTCTAACTTCATCTTATGATGATCCAAAGTCTACCTACCAATTGATTGAAGCCACTACATCCCAAGAACCACATAGAGTTGTTTTAACTTGATCACATAGAAGATATCAATCAATGAGTAGTCCCCAAATTAAATATAAGATGAGGAATTTTTGTAATACAAATCAAGATTCCCCCACTAGAAACTATCACCTGAAAACCTGAGAATTTCCTAACTTGCAATTCACACTCTGTAACTAGTTGTTTGCCAATAAATTTGTATGTAGCTCCAGTATCCACCAAACAAACTACTAGCTTCCCCTTAATAACTCCCTTCAAATGAAAGGGATAGTACCAAGGTACTCTTGAAAATGTAGCAATGGTGACTTTAGGTTGGTCAATTTATTTCTTTCCCACTGAAGGCTCCTCATTATTGATTTCATCACATTTGTTGTCCTTTATCTGTTCTTCCTCGTCCTCTGAAACTACCTCAATGTAATATACTTTCCCTTTTCCCTAGAACCTATATTTTGGAGTCCATGGTTCTTTACAAGTGAAACATAGTTTCTTCCTCAACTCATTTCTTGTCTCATAATACAGTTTAGGAGGAGTAACTTTAGGTTGATCCTCAATTTTATGATTTGATTTAGAGCCTTGGCAATTTCCTCTAGGTTGTTATAAAGAAGTATAAGAACTATCTAGGTCCATTGTCATTTAATTGCATCCTATAATGTATTTTGCTTAAGAACATTTACAATCCCCTTCCAATTTTCATTATGTTCCTTTTCTTTGACATATCAGGAACCATAATTGAGATCCTCTAAAACTCATTGATGAAGGAATCCAATGTACTGCTCTATTTCAGCTGAGCCAATTTTCTATAGTAGACTTCAATATCCTTCATGTTAAATAAAGAAATCAACTTAGTATTGAACTCCTCATAATAATTAATCAATCCATGATATTATGTTACGAGACAATGATGCCACCAATCATATATTGCCCCCTCTAAGTACATAGTATCAAATTTAATTGCCTCTATTTCCTTTATGGGTTTAAGTGTCAGGAAGTTGTCTAACTTATGTATCCAAGCACAAGTAGTTGTCTTATCATTTCCATCAAAAGTATGAAGGTTCAAATTGTTCATAGCATGCTTCAAATATTTGTTTTGAGTTTTATGCCTTTTTTCTTGCCTTTTCCTCATTATTTCTCTTCACTACCCCATATATTGTGTGAAACATACATCTGCTTTTACATGATCTAGTAGTAAATCATATTCATCATGTATTCTCATAATACTATTAGGTATATTCATTTCTACTTCAATGCTATTCACTTCCTCTACTACTTCAACGTTATTCACTTCCTCTTCATCACCAACATCAGCAAACATAGGCCTCAAAAGCCTATTCGAAGAGCATGTGTGAACTCTTCTACCTCATGGGGAACCAACTGTGCTACTACCAACACTGCGACTATGATGAGATCTTGTTACACTCAATTGTTGTATAGGTACAATACGTTGTTGAAGAACATTGGTAACATGTTCCTTTTCCTTGTGTCACCCATACTTGTAACATTTTATGAATTAGAAGAAGAACCAATCAAACAAGGTATAGTTGTACCCTCAAGTGCTTGTGGTGGTTACCAAATCCTGTGTGGTTCCCTTTCATAATACATTAACTCTTTTTCACTTAGTTGCATGAATTCTATAATATACCCAAAGGCTAGTAAGTTCGAGGCTCTGATATCACTGTAGGATCGCCTACCAGTTTTGACTCACAATTTAAGTTTGAATCTTTGACATTTCATTAAACAATTTGTATGCAAAGTATGCTCTAAGTTTTTGGATTCTTATAATTATTTGCAGTTGAGTTTTAATGTTGCCAAATAAAATAAAAAGCATATAATCATGAAAATGGATGCATAGGCTAGGACTAATCAAAACATTTTTATCGCTTCTTATTAGACTTAAGCGTACCAAGAATGATACTGATCAAGAATTTATGGTCATAAATAATTCCTTAAACATTATAATTATTATAGTTTGTTGCTCATAACTCTCAATAATATCTCAAACACAATAAAACTTACAACAATTAGTCAGATAGAATATGTTATGTAAGAAGAGAGGTACCATTAGAAAGAATTAGATGTCTTAATCATTTTACACCTGTGAAAAATCTTCTTCACTCACAGCTTCTTCGTGCTTAGCATAGTTGTGTGAGTGTCTTGTTTCTGTAACTATCTGTCCATGAAATTACAGACTTAAAAATATTGGCAAAATAAAATACCTCCAACCAACATCTTGTGTGCCTATGCATAACACAATACACGATCAACATAAAAATGGTTCCAATGAACAACTGTTAGTGACACTCATACCACCACCAATCAATTCTTCCTACACAAGAGAGATCTTTCCACCAACCTATATAGAACCCAATGACTAGGTTCTCATACCAAACACATAAAATGTACAACACAAGTTACTCTAAATGCTAAACAAGGGTGTCATTCCAAATTTAGTCATATGCACAAGGAGTTCGAGTGCATTGTGATCTAGAGGCCACGTTGAGGGGTGAGTATGAATTGAGAACAAATCACCCCAGGGAATATGTCTTCATGCCTACTGGAAAATGAATGGACTCCTTTCCATTCAATATAAATGTGATCCCTGAATAATATATTCGGCCAATGAAATATCATATACCAAATAATTTAGTTGATACTATAGTCTTTTCCAAGGTATTATAATATTTCACGGCAATATTCTTCAAAAGTATTAAACCAAACCATTGGAAGATAATGAAAACAAATGTTAACTTCTCACGGCAGTGTTTCTTTTCATTCACACCACCATATTTAACCACGAAAATTTCCTCGGGGCCTCGATAATAATTCTTCACCAAAATTTTTTACAAGAAGCCCAATGAATTATTTAAATGAAACATGAGTTAATATTATTGTCGAGCATAAGCTTCAACAGGACCTATGATGTTTCTTCAACTTTTCTCCATCGTATGAAATACTATAGATGCACAGGTCACAAATAATACTATTAACCATTATTAAAATATAATCTATGCATAACCAAACAATATTCTGACAATGGTATTCAAAGATTAAACCAAAATAAAATACTCAGAATTAATTATTCTTTTATTTCCTCTAATCAGATAAAAGCAACTCAGACCTATAGATATTCTTCAAATTAATTTCTAACTGAGCCTTCACAATTTAAGCACAAATGTGAATTGCAACACGAATCTACTCTGAGAAGAAGAACCATGTTTCCATCCAACTCCTCTATCAAACTTCTGAAGGTTTTCATCTTCAAAAATTTATGTTAATGTCAAAGCATTAACAAATTTATCAAACTTCATTAAATCATCTCTTCTGCTTCTTGTCTTTTAAGTTGACTTTTATTTTATAATTCTGGTTGGCTAAATAAGTCACTTATTAAATAATTAAGTGTCATTGTATTTTGACCACTTAAATTTTAATTATTCAATTAATTTCAAATGTCTCATGAAATGGATATTATAGTGTGTGGGACCAATGGTAAGTACTTTGTCAATTACACATTTATTTCCTTGCACCTTGTGCTTTTATTTTTCTAGCTTTTAGGTTGAATTAGAAGAATCATCACAATTGCTAGTCATATTCATTGCAATTGTTGGTGAATCGATGCAATTGAATTGCATTATTTTAGTTTATAGTTTATAAATGATGTGCAACTACGTTCAAAGCGAGGCAATTGTATTGACTATGTGATGCAACCAGCTAGATGAAGCGATACGAGCATAAGGATAGATCGACACAAATGTATACTTGACTCAGGATATATATAATAAGAATGATTCAACACAAGTGTATGACTTTAGCAATGTTTTTTCCTAATTAAGCATAGAAATTTAATTCACTGCATTTACAAATATGTTTTGATGCATTTTCACTATTTGAATAAATATGTAATTGATGAATGCATTTTTTCATGTGACTTAAACTGAACTTGCATGCTTGGTTAATGTTTTGACTTTAGGATATGCTTGTTGATTGATTTTTATTATTTCTTTTGTATGATTAGATTGTAGACTCAATCCTGATTACTCAAGAGAATCATCCTAACACACTTGTGTATAGACACCAAATGACCCAACATGACTATGAGCAAGTAGAGAGTGTAGGACTTCTACATGTGACATGTATGCCCCAGATTAGGGAAAATAGGGGATTGATTACTGCTCTATGTGAGAGATGACACTCAGAGAACTCTTCTTTTCACTTTCCTACTAGAGAGTGCACAGTGACTTTGGAGGACATGTGGAGGATTTTGAGGCTACCTATCAGAGGAGAGAGGTTCATATATGCACCACAGGTGGGGGTGAGGGATTTGTGTGGTTTATTCGATTTTACTGAGGTGGAGTAAGGATTTAGATATTATGAGATCACATGACAAGATATGATAGAGACATAGAATGCCTACTTTGGATTATTATTATGTAGGGTAGTGGCTAGGGTGTTACTTCCAAATAGGAGAGGACATGGTTCCCTATTGGATTGGGGTGATATGACAACAAGGATTTGGAAGGACAACATAATTTAAACATGGAGACCTTGTGTCTTAGTAATGTTATACTATCAGCTTCATGACATTGCATACCATGGGGCACAGTCTTTGGGTTGTGGCATTACACTTTTATAGGTCTGGGCATGGAAGCACATATATGTGTCTAGATCAATTTTTTGGCAGATAGTTGATTGAGCTAGGACAATCATAATTGTATTATTATGAGTTAGTGGTACAGAGATAGGTGGGACATATGAGGCATTGGCGCCATTAGTTGGCCATTATGAGAGATTTCACATGGTGACCTTATATTGGATGTGTGGATTGGGATGGGGAGGCATAGCAACTTGATTTTTGTCGATAGGAGAGATACTTGATTGGGATGACTACACAGTCTCAACTAATCATTGAGATTAAATTACCTGATAGGGTTTTGAAGCAGTTTGGTGAGAGACAAGGGGTACCTATGGGTTCAACATAGTTTGTTCATTAGATGAGATGAATTGAGATGGGGATCAGTGATAACCGTAGCCACTAATATGATATAGATTGATAGCATATCACCCCTTCATTAGGATTGTAGGTCTAATAGAGAATATGCATGTACTTCTCCATAGTGTGATTTTTGGTGGGCACAAGACATACTTTTTTTCCTTGATTTATCTAGGAGTATTGATTATGTTTGAGATGGCTAGGGACATTAGGAAGCCATAAAGGAGGATAGGGAGATGAGGATACAAAGGAGGGAAAGGTGGAAGGTTTGAAGGGAGAGGTGGTAGGGATGGGGGAGAGGCTTGTTGAATGTTGTTGGAATTGGTTACTACTGATGTTGTTGGCATTCATGTTTTGTCACTGATGTCAACATATGTTTCTTTGGAGGAAGAACATACTGGTTGTTAATGTTGTATGATGACTGACAGAAGTGTATAGATATTGTATGGTTGAATCAGAATGATTGAAGATGATGACATGTAGAAGGATGTATGGTGATCTTATTTCTAAGGTCGCTTGGCTTAATATTGTATATTGGGTGAGTTATAGATGTTTTAGTGAAGACTGGATACTGGACTGTGGCAGTAATGTTTGACAGAGTGAGTCTATGTGTTTTGAGTATATCTCACAAGTGATGATGATTCAGGTTATGTGAGCTTAAGGGATGATAGAAGACATGTTAAGTAATGTTTTTTATGGGTCACAAGTTGTATGATTGTTGGTGATGTCAGTTGTGGCGTGTATTCTGGAGGAGACCTATTTGGGGCCAACTTCAAAGATGAAGCATATATTGTGGATTGTGAGCATTGATTACAAAACTTGGATTATATTTGATGAATTGTAATTGATATTTACTTTTTATATGTATCGTGTGTATCTTAGCAAGGGTTTAAATAATTATTTGTATATTGGGAAAGCTTAATTGGCCGACCTAATCAATTATTGTAATAGGGTATATATGAGAGATATTTTATTTTTAAAAGAAGTGATTATGTATGTATGGAAGAGGAAAATTAAGAGATAGAGAAGTGTGGAAGCTATGAGCTTTATTGTCTACTAGATGTAGAGAAGAGGATGTCATTATGGTACTTCATTGGAACTAACCAAGCAAAGACAACTGCTATCAGGCAGTTCACTAGATTGTATATTTTTTATATACATGACTTGTGTTTCATATTGTAAGTCCTTAAAGGTGGCTTTAACCTTCTTTAGGTAGTGTGATTGGGCAGTGAGCCCACTACTGTTCTTGAATCTTAACAAGGTTTATCCTTTAACAGAGACTATGTATTGTAATGCATTAATAAGCTCCTAACAGGGCTAAATCTTTTAACATGGATACTATACTCTCAATACATTATTTGTGGGTGTTAATTCCCACCGAGGTTTTACCTTTAACAGGGTTTCCTTGATAATAAAGGATTGTGTTATTGTGTTGGAATTTATTGAGTTATCATTTAGATTAAATTTTTGGTTTATAAAGTTTAATGTTTAACAATCTGTCTCACAACTGATTCACCCCCCTCTTAGTTGTGTTGGTGGGCCATTTTCCCTAACAATTGGTATCAAAGCTAGTGGTCCTTAGAGAGAAAACTTATCATCTTGAGGTGATCCTGAAGATATCTTACTATAGGAAGGATAGTCCAAAATTCTATCCTGAAAACTTTGACAATTGGAAGAACAAGATGAGAACACATTTGCTATGTTTGGGAATCGACTATTGGATGATTATTAAAAGAAAGGAACATATGAAAGCTGAGGATGAACTGGATAAAGCTACTGAATATGAAAAGAATATATTCTTATGTAACATGGTCGCAAGAAAATCATTGATTAGCGCACTTTCTAAAGGTGAATTTACAGAGGTAAAAGATTTAGATTTTGCACATGAAATTTGGACAAGATTGGAAGCACTGTATGAAGGAGATAAGTTTAGAAAGTAGGTGAAGTTACAAAATTGGAAGACAAAGATGGAAACATTGAAAATGAAAGATGATGAGAACATTAGAGCATATGCACATAGAGTTACTAAAGTTGTTACTAGCATCAGGAACTCTGGAGGTACTTACAGTGAGGAAGAAGTGATTGTGAAGATTCTCAAATCCCTGACACTTGTATACAGAACTAAAGTACAAGCTATATAAGAGATTATACATTTGACAATGAACTTCAATAAAGAGATGTTGATTGGGAAACTAAATACCTTTGAGGCCGCAGAACTGGGAGATTCTCTACCTAAAGTTGAGTCAACATTCAAGGCGACTGTGCATAGAAATAAAAAGACCTTATCAGGAACTGTGAGCACTAGTAGTAGTGACTTAAGAGAAGAACTTGTAGAATGTGTTGATGAATGGGAATAGATACAGGAAGAAGAAATAAAGCTAGATGAAGTTGTGACCCTGATTGCTAGAAGAGAAAGAGAGGTAAGGGTAAATTTGAAGGAAAGTTACCCTTGAAATATTTTTCATGTAACAAGATGAGTCATTTTGCATCTCAATGTCCTACAAGGATTTCAAAGCATAAACCTAAGTATTCAAAGGATAAGGAATGTTATTATGCTAGTGAAGGTGTTTCTGATGATGAAGCTATTGACTCTGATGATATGAGATTTTTTTCTATTAAGGATGATGAACCTATACATGAAGAAAGAGCCTTAGTATCTCGCGTTGAAAATAAATCTGTATGGGTTATAAATAGTGGTTGTTCACATCATATGACTAGAGATAAAAATAAGTTTGTTAATTTGAAAAATTATAATGGTGGTGTTGTAAGATTTGGTGACAATACTCCTAAGCTTATCATTGGAGTTGGATCTATTTCTCTAGATGGAAAAACTAATACTAACAATGTGTTGCTTATTGATGGACTTAAGCATAATTTGTTAAGTGTTGGACAACTAGTGGACAAGGGTTATCAATTGAAATTCATTAATGATAAATTTTCTATCAGAAGTAAGTCAGGAGACCTGATCACATCTGGTACTAAATTCAGAGGTAATTTATTTGAATTAAATACATCTGAGGCTTCTTGTTTTGTTACGAAGGTTGATGACCGTTGGTTATGGCATAAAAGATTTTTTCATGTTAACTTTGATAATATTGTGAAGGCAAGTATGACTAATGTAGTTAGATATCTAACAAAGATTGTGAAATCATCTAACACTATGTATAGAGAGTGTGTTATGGGGAAGCAAACTAGATGCAGTTTTAAAAGAAAATCTACTTAGCAAAAGGGAATTTGGATATGATACATACATATTTGTGTGGTCCTACAAGAACACGATCTTACTACGGTGAAAGGTATTTTATAATTTTTGTTGATGACTTTTCTAGGATGATGTGGGTTACATACCTAAGAGAGAAACATGAGGCATTTGAAAAATTCAAGATATTCAAAGAAAAAGTTGACAATGAATCAGGTTTGAAGATAAAATGTTTGAGATCAGATAGAGGTGGTGAGTTTACTTCAGATTTGTTTAATACCTACTGCAAAGAGCATGGAATATACAGACAAGCATATGCTCCTAGGACACCACAATAGAATGAGATAACAAAGCAAAGGAACAAACAATATTAGATGTTGCTAGAACTATGTTGTTGGAAGGAAATGTTTCACATGTTCATTGGAGAGAAGTTGTTGGTACTAGTGTGTACACCTTGAACATAATTCAAATTAGAGAAGTTACGAGTAAGACTCCTTATGAATTATGGTTTAATCGCACTCCTACTATAAAACATTTTAGAATATTTGGAATTAAATGCTATATCAAAAGAGATGATGAGATAGGGAAGTTTGATGCTAGAAGTGATGAAGGTATCTTCCTTGGTTATTCCACTAAGAGCAAAGCCTATAAATGTTTCAATCTAAGATTGAGGAAGATTATTGAAAGTACTAATGTGTGGATAGATGAAAGGTTTCAGATTCAAGAGAGAATGTATGACTGTGGTTAGAATGTTGAGATTAAGGAGGTCACTGCTGATCCTGAAGAGCCTTTGGAGATTGATAATGAGATCGAAGATGAATCAATGAGCTTACTAAAACTCCAAAGACTTCAAGGTATGTTAAAAAGAACCATCCTAAAAATAAAATCATTGGTGATGCAAATAGAGGAATAATGATGAGGTCAAAAGTAAGAGATGAAATTTGTTTTATTTCTCAAGTTGAACCAAAATCTACTGATGAGGCATGTAGAGATGAATCTTGGACTAAAGCTGTGCAAGAAGAATTAGAACAGATAAAAAAAAAACACTTGGAAATTGGTTCCAAGGCCTCAAAACAAGAATGTTATAGGAACTAAGTGGGTTTTCAGAAACAAAATGGATGAGGAAGGAACAGTGGTAAGAAATAAGGCTAGACTGGTTTGTAAAGGCTACTCACAACAAGAAGGCATAGACTTTGAAGAAACATTTTCTCATGTAGCTAGGTTCGAAGCAGTGAGATTATTTCTTGCTGATGTTGCACATAAGATTTTAAGGTATATCAAATGGATGTGAAATCCACATTTTTGAATGGAGATATAGAGGAAGAGGTATATATAGAGCAACCTAATGGATTTCCTTTGACATAAGATGAAGAGATGGTTTGCAAGTTGAATAAATAATTGTATGGGCTTAAACAAGCACTGAGAGCATGGTATGCAAGACTAGACAGGCATTTACTTCATCTTGGTTTCAAAAAAGGTAATGCAGCCAGTAATTTATACTTAAGAACTAGTGAAGATGGAATTCTAATCATAGAAGTTTTTGTTGATGATATCATTTTTGGAGATAATGATGAAACTCATAGTGTTTTTTAAACAAAGTACATATCAATAATTGGAGGTCTACAATATCTAACTCACACTAGACCAAATATTTCCAATGTAGTTGGAATTGTGGCAAGATATCAAGAAGATCCTAAAGAGACACACCTTGCTACTATGAAATTTTTTTTCAGATACTTGAAAGGAACAATAGAGTATTGATTATGGTATGAAAAATCTAATGACTTTATTTTACATGCTTATACTGATGTTGATTGGGCAGGTAGTGTGGATGATAGAAAGAGTAAAAGTAAAGGAACATTTTTCCTTGGAAAAGAGCTAGTTTCATGGTTAAGTAAGAAGTAGGATTGTATAACTCAGTCTACTGCTGAATCTGAGTATGTTTCTGCTACTATAAATTGTACACAAATTGTTTGGATGAAACAAATGCTGAAGGACATTGGAATAATTTTTGAAGAGCTAGTGGTTATCCATTGCGATAACACTAGAACAATGAATATGTTGAAGAATCCTATAATGCATTCAAAGACTAAACATATTTCTATTAAGTATCATTTCTTGAGAGACAAGGTAGCAGAGAAGGAGATCAGATTGGAGTATGTTAGCACAAAGGAACAAACAGTAGATATATTTACAAAACCTTTGTCAAAAGTTTTTTTTTCAGTATCTTAGAAGCATGCTTGGGATGAGAGTCCCTCCCTGTGGTAATTAATTGATGTAGGAATGCATTAGTCTAGTGGCTTTCAGAGCTATATTATTTTCTGGACTTGATGTATGGATCTACTCCTCAGGGGGAGTGATCGCAGAAACACTATAGAACATATTTGGGTGATTTTGCACTTGGTTGTTATAGACATGAAGATTTGAAAAAGCTACACCTTGCAGAAGAATGAAGAAGAGTTATGGCACCCTTTTCCATTGTTGTCAAGGGGGAGAGATTCTATGAGAAAATCTCTACTATTTTAGGGAGAGTTGTGTTGAGGATATTGAGAAGATTGTACTTTTGGGTTGATGCATTTTATCATATGTTGCTATCAATTCCAAAGGGGGAGATCATTGGATGTTGTTGGAATTTTTTACTACTGATGTTGTTGGCATTCATGTTTTTTCACTGATGTCAACATATGTTTCTTTTGAGGAAGAATAGACTGGTTGTTACTGTTGTATGATGACTGACAGAAGTGTTCAGATATTGTACAGTTGAATAAGAATAAGTGAAGATGATGATATGTAGAATGATGTATGGTGATCTTATTTCTAAGGTCTCTTGGCTTCATATTATATATTGGATGAGTTACAAATGTTTTAGTGAAGACTGGATATTGGAATGTGACAATAATATTTGACAGAGTAAGTCCCTGTGTTTTGAGTATACCTTACAAGCGATGATGATTTAGGTTATGCGAGCTTAAGGGGTGACATAAGACATGTTAAGGAATGTTTTTTATGGGTTGTAAGTTGTATGATTATTGATGACATCATTTGTGGCATGTATTCTAGAGTAGACCTATTTGGGGCCGAATTCAGAGATGTAGTGTGTATTGTGGATTGCGAGCATGGATTACAGATCTTGGATTATATTTGATGAATTGTAATTAATGTTTACTTGTTATAGGTACCATTTTTATCTTAGCAAGGGGTTAAATAATTATTTGTCTATTGGGAAAGCTTAATTGGCTGACCTAATCATTTATTGTAATAGGGTATGTATGAGAGATCTTTTCTTTAGAAAAGAAGTGAGTATGTATGTATGGAAGAGGCGAATTGAGATACAGAGAAGTGTGGAATTTGGGAGGTTGATTGTCTATTGGATGTAGAGAAGAGGATGTGATTATGGTACTTCATTGGAACTTACCTGCAAGCAAAGACAGTTGCTATCAGACAGTTCACTAGATTGTATATTTTCTATATACACTTGTGTTTCAGACTGTAAGTCCTTGAGGGTGGCTTTAACCTTCTTTAGGTAGTGTACCTGGGCAGTAAGCCCAATATTTTTCTTTAATCCTAATAGGGTCTATCCTTTAATAGAGACTATGTACTGTAATGCATTAATAAGATCCTAACGGGGCTAAATCTTTTAACATGGATACTATACTCTCACTACATTATTTGTGGGTGCTAATTCCCATCGGGGTTTTACCTTTGGTGAAGGAGCACCTAGGTTAGAATCTTTTTAAGTTTGTAAGGTGTTGTGTTCCACCATTCTTGTAATGACCGAGGTCAATCGGTGAACATACACCATAGTTGTTTTTTAGCTTGTTCTTATTTTAAGTGTGTGTTGAGGTATCTTCTAAACCTCTGGAAATCCATCCAAGGCACTTGGAATCATAATTGATGAAAGGGCAGTAAAGACACTGGTGCTTGGGCAATAGTGTTTCTTGGGTTATACTGACGGTCGAGCAGTTTTGCTACGCGAGTTTGCTGCTTGAGTTTGCTACTCGGGGTTGCTTGCAGATTTCAAGTTTATTTACTGACGCTTGGGTATTGAAGGAGAAGTTAGTTTTGACCCTCAGGACTGTTGCTCGGTAATGGCGGTCTGTGGCTCAGTTATGTCAGTTAACGACCCATAAAACATAGGATGTGACATTTCTGACCAGCTGGGTCAACTGCAACGACTCTCAACATGTCATTTTTGTCTTTGATGAATAGGGACACCTGTTCTAGTGATAGGAGGGTCATTTATGGATCTCTCATGCCTTCTGTGCAAGATTGTTGAAGTAGTTGGAGGACACGAGATATTTTGAAGATGTAGATATATTTTCAAAGTTTGTAATCGATAAAAAAAGAAGATGGAATATTGTAGAGCATTGTACATGTAATAAGTTTCAGATAGAAATACAAAGAGGATTTTGGAACTACCTTCTGTAATCTGTTATGTGTTCTTTGTGTAATATGTTCAGTTTGGTTTTTCATGGTGAATTAGTCAGTTTAACTTGGAAAATGAATCTATCCTAATAGATTCTATAGCATGAGAAAGTAGCTAAACAATGTGAACTAGGTCTATAGAACTTGAGGTGAAGATCTTAGTGACTTCCTCAAGATAGGGTTTGATAATACCCTATAAGATCCATTAGGAGACCTTGGAGCTGAGTTAGGTTGACTCTCGGTAGCAACTGGACCTTGGATCTTACATCAACCTTTAACAGGGTTTCCTCGACAACAAAGGATTATGTTATTATGTTGGCATTTAGTATGTTATCATTTGGATTAAAATTTTGGTTTATAAAGTTTAATGTTTAATAATCTGTCTCACAACTAATTCACCCCCCTCTCAGTTGTGTTGGTGGACTATTATTCCTAAAAAGGCTAAGGTGGTCAGACTGGGGGGAGGGGATATAGAGATGAGGGAAATGATGAAGGAGATAGTGGAGGAGGTGCAGTAGCAATGGATTCCCCAATAGTTTCCCCAATAAGGGGTGAGGGAGGACATAAACATTGGTGGAGAGGTAGTTGGAGGAGAGGAGATGGAAGACGTTGATGTTATCAGGAGTAGTTTTGAGGAGGAGAGTGACTCTAGTATTAGTTCTAGTGGTTCAAGCTCAAAGGAGTCCAACTTGGAGGAGGAGGATATTGAGATGCAGGATGTTGCAATGGATAGAGATAAAGAGATGGGAGGAGATGATAAGGGGCTAAAAGATATTTTCATAGGCTAGGATATAAAATAGATCCCTAATACATGAGTGATTAGAATTTAGATGGAGATAATGAGGGATAATATGAGATCTTTTATAAGAGAGGCTTTATGCGATAGAGGTTAAAGCATAGGTAGCAGAGGTGAGAGTAGTGAGTGATCGAGGGAGGGATAGAGAAACAAAGGTAGAGAGGACTTGGGATCTAGGTAGGGTGGAAGTGTTAGAGGGGAGGATAGCCAAGTTGGAGCAAGAGAGAGATGAGGATATGAAGGTGGTACAGGTTATTGAAACTAGGGGAGGTAGGTGGAGTTAGATGTTTGAGCTTTTATTGATAGTATATAGGATCTGACACTTTGCTATGCTATCAATCAGATGTGCCATGCGAGATAGGAGGTTAGAGTTTTTAGAGACAATTATGAGTATGTGGTTCCTCCAAATTAATGGGTTTCTAGTTATACAACCTCTCAAAGGTCATAGAGTAGGGCACATAGTAGAGAGAGAAGAGGAGTTCCACCCTCTCCTAGACCACCATGTGGAGGCAAGAGTGCTCCTGCTACAAAAACTAAGGCAGGACCCTCTACAACTATAATGCATAGGCCCACTGGATTAGAGTGCAGAGGAAGCAGTAGTTGATCATTGATTTTTCATTGTAAACACTTGCATATATTTTGTGAGCTTGCAAGCTCTATTGTCTAGTCATCGTGATGTTGTATCTGACACATTTTTTAGTTATATATAGGATATGCAGTTTTGGCAGGAGTTATATGCTTATATATTTTATTTTATGTGCATGCTCTATCTATGATGCTTGTGATGTCTTGTGATTTGTGTATATATAATGTGATGATGTTTATAATGATGCAAATTTTATTTATCATGATTTAATGTAATGCATATATATTTTTTATGTGCTACTACTAATGCATGTGATGTGGTCTATATGCATGTACTTTTTATGATTATGTATGAGATGCTTATGTTATTTCTATACAACCGTGCACCTAATGAAAAATGTTAAATCTATGTTTTTTGTCTTTTCTGTGTATTTCGATGTATATGTTGTAATGCAAATGTTATATGAAAATGTTTATGAACTATGTACTAACATGTTATGTATGCAAATGCAATTTTTAGTGTGCCAGAACACTATAACATGATGACTATGTAGACCGAGGGAAGAAATATTAGTGACTGACAGATACGATATGAATGACATAAATATGTCAAAGAATGGACTATGTGAAAGTAAACCAAAATTGAAATCAAGAATTCATCAACCCCACAATTCTTTCAAACCTTTGTAATTTTAGCAATTATTTTTCATCATTGAGCAACTTTTATTTAGCAAAATGGGTATGCTCACATCAAGATATTGACAAATCTAGATGGGATGTTCTCTTTGCATGTATTAGGTACTTAGAACAAACAAGGAATATTTCCATCCACCTAAGGGTATAGGCATTAAGGGTCGAGGTATGTGTGGAATTCATGAGCATTGATATTTGTTGTAATATTTTCTACATTGGATATTGTTGTCATATATTGTAAATGTGCTAATCACACACACCCAAAATACCTTTCCTCAAACTTCATGAAAAACATCCCACAAAGAACAGACAAATAAAAATAAAGTCATGAACCTTCCTAGCATCTCTAATCACTTGTGGATATCTTGGAGATGTGTGTGTGAAAATGTGACTTAGCTAGATAAAACAAACACTTCAATGAATCATTATATGATTTATTAAAATAAGTAACATAACGAAGCATAAATCAATCAAAGTGACTCATTTCCTTCTAGTAAATAGGAGCATGAATTTTTCTCTCATATCATCCTAAAATCCAGTGACTATAGACTCCATCTAAATGAAGGATTTTCAAAGATAAGATAAATAAAATATAATTTCATCCAAATTAAGCCAAGATTAATCCATTATTGAGCAAATGAAAGTAAGATTTCTATGATTTAATTATGCAAATGCAAGTAAGCTAAATGAACTATAAATATGATGATAAATTAACAATAATCTATCACCAACTCGAAAGTGTTCCTGTACTTCATAAATCTCTCTTTTAGAAGAATGGAGGTCTGATTATATAGAAATCCTCTTGAAAATGGATGAATGAGATTGATTAATGATTAATTATTGAGATTGATCCCAGACTAGCACAATCCATGTGCAACTAATTTAATAGGTCGAGACTCAAAGTTGAGGATTCAGTTTACTCCAAAGATTAATCAGTCATTTTGGAAGTTTCTAAATCAAATGATGAGTTAACATAACTGATTGAATAGTTAACTGATTTTTTTCCAAAATGATGAGGAGATACAATTTAATTAGCTAAACTAAACTGATTTGGTCAATTTTTTTGGATTACTTAAATGGTTTAATGCATTTTCCTCCAAATTGTGATGACATAATTAATTTAATTCCTTTTTGTGATTAATTGACATTTTATTTATTTATTTAATCAACATCCTAAGACATTGATTAAATAAATGGTATAAGATTTATTTAATTGTCAACAACATTAGGATTTAGGAGTTAATTAATTAAATATGATCAAGTGTGATGATTGAATGAGACCTAGAGTTTAGGTCAAATCATGATAAGTTGAATTGCCTTAGATTAGGACTTAGGGGATTTAATCAAGATTAGTGTTTTCTTGACGAACAGTCAAGATTAGGGGCTTAGGGTTTTGTAGACCATTTTTGGGTGATTACATTTGCCCCTCTTTGTATTGATGTGCAATCAGTGCAATGATTCAAAGAATAGTTGGTGTTGAGACCAAGAATAGTTTGGTGTAAAGAAATGAAACTACTCTCAATTTGATTGATTCAAAGATATCAATTCCAAACTTGATTGGGTTAGAACCAATGAAGATAGATCAGAATGATCAATTTGATGTGAAGCAATGAAATTGAACACCCGATTGATCAATTTATGATGATTGATAGTGACAAATAACCAATTTGATTTGATGCGATGAAATTGATCAATGCCAGAAATACTCTTAAATTGTTGGATTGGTTTGAAAAAATAACTATTTTGATGTGACACGATGAAACTGATTACCTTTAAGAGATCGTTTAGCAAAATTGACTTGATTTGATGCAATGAAGCCAATTGTTTGATGAGGACAATATTAGTTTGATGTGAAGTGATGAAACCGATATGCCCTAGAGATTTGATAATAATGAAGAATCTAAACTTGATGTGGTGCGATGAAGATGAGATTCCCCTTATGATGAGGTATTGTTTGATTTGATAGTTCTATTGCTTGATTGAAGATTCCCAGATTTCTCAATGTTTGATGACGTGATCACTGAATTGTTGATGCCATGATCATGCCTCCTTGGGAGAGAAATCAAAATATGGCTAGGTTCCCTAGTGATCGGAAGTAATTCAATTGATAAAATGATGTAGGAAGAGACTGGTATGATTTGATGAGGTTGTAAGTGTTTAAGACACATTTTGCACTTGTTTCAAGTCCTATTGATCAAGTTTGACCAATATTCTAGCAAGGTTTGACCAAGTTTGTCACATTGAGTGTTTTGAAGATAAATTATCATTTGTTTGAAGTTCAAAAGATTGATTGCACAAGCGGTCAACTACATTTGACTAAAAAGTCAAATTATGATTTTGACAAATAAAATTATCTTAAATTTTAATTTTGTTCCTGAAAATGGATTTAGTATAGTCAAATGAGCCAAGGATACAATTTTCACATCAATCAAAGCAAGTTGAAAATTAGTTCAATAACCTATATAAGGGCCAAGAAGGGTCATTTTCAATTCATTTTCCCTCATCAAGTTCAAAATTTCAAAAACCTTCTCTGAGTGAAAATGGTGATTCCTGTCCAAAACAATCTATTCGAGAAGCAACGGATCCACAACCGGCCACGAAACTATGGACCAATAGTAGTGCCTAAATATTTGCCTATTTTTTATTAATTTTTTGCATGTTTTTATTATTTTTAGGTCACAATTCTCAGTTTCTTGTATGAGTAACTATAAACAATTCTTTACTCTTACATGGATTTATTAGTTTTTTCATACTGTGAGTTCCCTTTAGTCATACGAGAATGATATGTTTTTCCCCTTTACTCATGTATAATGTTGCCTTTGCTCATACCAGATAGTTTACTTGTACTGTATGTGAAAAATTCTCATACGAAAATCTAGTGTTCTGTGTTTACTCGTACTAAAAACAACAAGAATTTTTAAAGAAGTAAACGTAAAATTTCACCTTTTTCTGATTGTTGATGTGAGTTCATTAGTATATTTTCTAGTTTCTTGATGCATCATTTGGAAATCATACTAATGATTGCTTCTTCTTTTATCATAGGAGGTTTACTAGCTATTCATTTCTGGATCACGTATCCACCAACGCTGAGACTTGTACAGTATCTCTCTGAGGATGACTTGACAGTTCTAGAAAAGTGTGGATTCGGGTGGTTATGTCATATTCCTGATATCTAAATTAATCATAGACTATTGCTAGCTCTTATGGAGAGATTCAATAGTGATCACAACACTTTTCAATTAGTGACCAGGGAGATGACTGTGACTCCCGAGGATGTATATTGCATACTCTATATCCCCTTCTCTAGTCTACTTGTATAGTATGAGTGATCTCAGCGTCCTGGTATGCATGCCATTCGTTGAATATTTTGGGATGAGTATATATTAGAGAGATGGGTGGGATGGGATGTTATGATGACCAGATATTCCCAACAATTTCCTCTAGCCCGTGTGATGGTCGGGTTCATAAGGTTCCTTATTATGCCCGATAGAGGGAAAGAGGGATTTCAATGCGGGTGAGGAATAATATAGGGTCTTCTAGCTTGACCAGCGAAGTTAGGGTGGGGTTCATGTCTCTGAGGTCATATCTATCATGAGCTTCATGAGGTTGTTTACAGGGGTATGAGGATTCTAGCTGCAAGAGTTCTAGTTCTTCACATATGGGCCTAGGAGCACCTCCCTATCTATAGGCCTGTAGTCGATGATGCTTGTGTAGTTTGGCATCCATACATTTATTGATACACAAGTTATATTGTATAGGCCCACTTGGGGAAGACTACCTATTAGAGATGACAGATCGATGATATGATAGTTGTCACCTGGAGGCCTTACCTAGGCACAAAGGAGTGGGGAGACTGGAGGTCATAGCAGAGGGATATGTTTGTTACCCATCCTTTGATTGGTCACACTTCCATTATAATGGAGCATTTTTTTATTTCATGGGTTCTTTGATAGATAGCCAACCATAGGTCATACCATAGGAGTTTACAACATATGCATGCTATGCGGATGAGGTATACACAGGATGGGTACCTAGATTTGTTCTTGGTATAGCCATATAGGATTTTATCACCATGAGGAGAGCTAAATGGGATTATATTGATGTTGTTGCTGATGCTGGGATGACTCCTGAGTACAAGGAGTATTTTTCTTGACACCCCTTTTCCCCATTTTACAAATGTAGATGCTCTGATTCCCAAGATTGAGGATGATGATGATGCTCCTCCCCCCCTCCTCTAGCATATGGTAGACGTGATACAACAGAGAGACAACCTAGTGGAGATCTTAGTGCTAGTTCCAATAGAGTGGCACCTAGTACAAGACATTTCATGAGAGGAGAGGAAGGTACTGTTGGAATTATTGGAATGATGTACTGAGAGGGGAGGGGTGAATCAGTACCTCTAATACTTTTTGTGTGATTGGCCCATTAACCTTTGTGTCATCAGATTTGTATATTCACCTATCTATTTGTTCATCTTTCTTTATGTATGTGAAATCATAACACGAGTTCTTTACATGTGTATACATTCAAGAAACATATATGAAAGTAAATAACACATAACATGAGATATGATATCATAAAAAACTCTTGTTAGGAAGTAAAAACTGCAGTGGGGATGTCACCCACAAAAATTCACTATCTGCAGATAAGAAGGGAGCTAGTTAAGGCTTACAATTTGATCACTTCTGATGATCTACCCTGTTATGAGCATTAGAGTGGAGACCTATTAGGATCTACTTCGTTTGAAGCTTTAGCAACACTATTAGGTGTGCACTCTGTTAAGAGATTTATCAAGAACTGTTAAGTCCACCTTCTACTAAAGGATTTCTGATGTGATGCACTTGTTAGAATGAAACTACATTATAAATGTTGATCTGATAGTATATGCAATCTCTAATTGCTGATAACAAATCCAATAAAGCTTACAATGTATATGTAATCACCTTGAGTGATTTAATGATACCTTGTCTCTACTCATTGGTAGCCTTCTTTGTGTTCTTGCGAACTGATATGATCTATTTCTAAACTTTCCATGAATTCACTTCTACTTCTTAGATGCTCTTTGTGGCTACAATCATTTGTCAACTCTCCTTTTTTTTATTACAATGATTGAACATCTATATATACTAGTTTCTAGGTCTATTCTTGATTCGCGCTTTTCAAGTTAACTCTAGATTCAAGGTTTACAACTTGACCTTGATCTTTAGTTAGTTATGTTTTAGATATGTTAGGATGCTTTAACACATTTACAATATACTTTCCTGACCCTCAAGTAATGATTTAAAAAAAATTAAAACTCTATAAGTAGAATTACAATGTTTTATCTGACGTGGAAAGTCAGATTCACTTTGTGCGGGTTTTGTAACTGACTGTCGGTTCTGATGCTCAGGCTGCTCTATCAGTCTATTGGGTTTCTTCTCCATCGATGTCCCTATATTGAACTATTTTTTGGGTTCCTTTCCTTTTCTGCTCTGTCGGCAATGTTCACAAAACTGTGCCGTCGGTTTAGTGATTTTGGATCCGTCGGCGATGTACCGAAAACTATTTCATCGATGATGTCCTTTATGCTTTGTCATCAGTTTCAACACTTGTCAGTGTTCATCGGGTAATTCTATACTTAGCATTTTTGTGACAAACATTGTCATCTCATCGATTATGCAGTGTGATGTCTGTTGGGTATGCCTATACCGATGACCTTTATCATGTTTTTCACTTAAGTATACTAATGGAAAAACTTAATGTCATTAATCTCCCCCTTTGACATTAGTATCAAAAACTGATATGTGCAACATACTTAATGTATTATTATGTACACCTATGTATGCTTCATCCTTAGTTATTTCTCTTTTAGTCATGAGATGACTCCCCCTATGCATATGTCGGTAAGTGTAAGTTTATGTACATATAATTGTCTTCCCTTTTTTTGCTTCCTTTTTCTGATGTCTGACATATTTTACATATCTATTTTTCTATACATACAACATACATATCCTTTTCCTCCTTTTTGCTAATGTAGTATATTGTACATATGCTCCATTCATTCCTCCTTTTTTGATAATAAAGGAAAAGGTACTTACAACTTATAAAAAATGTGGGAGTGTAAGGCTTTGATTTCCTCCATCATCTTCTCCCATTTATCCTTTAGGTGTTTGAGAGCCATGTGCTCAAGTGATATCCTCACATGCATATCATAGATGTTGTCTACCACAGACATCTCCGGGGTCGAGATCAGATTCCTTGCATCTGTAATGTGTTGTTGCAGAGTAGTGAGGTTTGGAAATATGTGAGTCTGTAGCTTGGTAACCTCATTCCTAAATTGTGTCTCTGCATCCCATATCTCTTGTCTTAACCTATTTACCTCTATGATCTTGTCATGATTCAACTTTATTGCATTTGCATCAGAGGTTAAACTTTGTGCACTTGTTGTCAGATCTGAATCTAATTGGGATAGCTTTTCACCATTCTCTTTTGTGAAATTGTCAAGTGTGCACATTTTTTGTACTAAGGTAATAGCTTCTACAATCATTGGTTCTAATTGACTTGCTAATTCAGAGAGCTTTACCTTTTTTTCTGCCACTTCTTGGCTTATCTTCTCAACTAGTTTGAGTTGATACTTCTTCTCTGCCCGATCTTCCATTGCATGCTCTGCATCTACACTTTGAGTAGTGATGGCGTCGATAAGAACTGCAATTTGTTCCATGACTGATGTGTCATTTTCAACTTTTACCTCTGGAACAAGTTGAACAAGTTGATGTAGTATATCCCTAACTTTGTCAAGTGCTTGGGCTTCCCCGTGTGCTTTTCTCATTTTCTCCTATATGGATTTTGTTTGACATATCACTCCAAACTTTTGAAGTGTCTTAGTATCTAAAGTTGATACATCCCACTTGGGTATTTCAACTACCTCATCAAGTGTTGCAGCCAAGATATCTTTCTTTATTACTTTATTCTTCTTTTTCTTTTGTTGGGAGACTGATTGGTGAACTACCATTTGTAGATCTTGAGATTGAATTGATATGGTAGGTGAAGGTAAAGAAGATGAAGCTTCTTGTTTCTTCTGTTCAGAGTCCGCCTGTTGGTTGTGTGAAGACATCTCTTCAGTGGCCTTGGGTGTATCAACATATTTTTCTTCCCTTTCCTTCATGCTATCATCTTGCTTAACTTCTTCACTCTTTTCTTTTTATTCATCCTTTCTCAACGTTTCATCCTTGTTAGTATCTTCTCCTTTGTCTTTTTCAATAGACAACTTTTGCTGAGTGTCGGTTGCATCTTTCATCTCTGTGTCTGTATCCTTTTGCGTGTCCGATGCATCCTTATTTTCATTATTACCCATGTCCTTAGGTATGTTCTCATCTTTCTTAGATGATTTCTCCTGACTAGAGTTAATTTCAATAGCTTCTATCAATATTTTCATGTTGGTCAGAGTGTTTACCTCTGCAGTGTCAGTAAGTGTGTCCTGTTCGTCAGTATCACCTTGTGCAACAGTGACATCTTCATCTTTTTGCACCTCTTCTGCAGGGTCTTTTGCTATAATTTCATTAATGACATTATCTAACCATGTTTCATCATTGACATCCTCATTTATGTTACTTTTTATGGTCAATTCTTCTTTGGTAACCTCTGCTTCATCATCCAAGTCAATATGCATTGGGCTTGGTGGAATTTGGCTTTCTTCACTCTGAGTTTCGTCAAGAGTAGTGTCGGGCCATACCTCATCTACAACTTCAGTATGTTTGTGGCCTGTTGTATCACTCTCTTCCCTGTCTAATTCAATTGATGAATCATTTTGTGCATCTTTGATGATGATGTGTTCTTCTTCTGGGCTAGCTTCTTGAGTTGGCTTTTTGAGTACTTTACGCTATTTTTTGATGCTTTCCTCATCTAGCTCAATTAGCTTCCCTTGAAGAAATTTGTATGCTCTCATTTTGGGTGAGAACTCCTTTGCATATTTATTTATCATTTCATCTATCTCTTCCTTCTTTGATTCAAAAGGCATAAGAGTAGAAAGTACTCTTTCTCTTATCTATTTTTCTTGATGAAGTGCAAATGTCCATCTTGCAGACAGTCTATCCGATAGCTCCTTGGGTACTTCATATTCCTTGAATTGAAGTGGAACATAATTGTGTTTGCACATTTTAGCTATTATAGCATCTTCAATTTTGTTATGATCCTCTGGATCAAATTTCAACCATTTCCTAATGTTAGGATCTGAAATAGATTGTGATTCTGAAATGTTTTTACATATTTCATCAATGGTTTAAGGAATCAAGGGTTCTTGCCCTTTTTTTACTTATATGTCAGCTTTATCCATAGCTGAGTCATCTAGATCTTCTCTTGTTCTATTCAACTTCCTCCTTTTAGTTTTTTTTTCCTTTGGTGAGATTGGTTTCCTCTTGTAGGTTCTCACTCTCCCTTTCTTCAATGGTGAAGGAGTTGCTTCCTTCACTATTTTGCTTCTTGTTCTTGAAGCAGCTATTGTCCTTGATTTCTTAGGTGGAGGAGGAGGTGGTGAATCTGACTGAGTAGCCTCTAAATAAATCTTTTCTGTATGTTCACCGATGGGTGACTACCCTTAGTTTCTTACTCCTTTCCTTCTATTTCCTCTTCACCTTCTTCAGTAACTGCAAATTTCTTGGTTAAGTCCTTTACCATTTTGTTCTTCTTGTTTACAATTTTCTTGACAACAAGTTCTAACTTAATTTTTGGTTTGGCCTCTTCATAAGTGCAAAATCTAGGTTGCTTTCTGTCCAATGGTTCATTCAACAGTGCCTTGATGCATTTTGTAGCTTTTCTGTTTGGATTTCATAATCCAATGGTGATAGCCAAGATTTTCTAGGTACTACTGGTTTGATATAAGTAAAATCAGTATCTACCATAAAACATATATCATCTTTGTGTTCTTCTATCAAAATCTCTGGTATCCTTGTTCTTGCTTGCATCTTTTCCTTAAATCCTTTGAAATATTCATTTATTAAGTCATGAAAATTTGTACCTAATGATTCTATGTGCTCACATATCTGTAAGGTGACTGGTTTGTTTATGTCCCATACTACTTTGCCTATGGAAGGAAAGTATTTTTCAAAGTAAAATAATATGCACATAATAAGAGAACCAAACTTACAAGTGTTTTTCCTTGATGACCTTATGGTGTTCATGTTCTCCTCAAGTTGATTTAACAATATTTTCTCAAGATCCATCTTCTTTCCTAGTTTGATGATCTTCTAGGCTGTGCTCATAACAGTGTTTTCTATGTTGTTCATTTTGCTGGCCTGAAAGATTTTGTAACCTACCACACATGCACCAAACTTGAGTTCCTTATCGGTGATGATGCTAACCTTGAGACCTCTTTTGTCTAATTTTGCACCTTTTAACTTTTCTACTTCCTTCATGGATGGGTACTTGTGAGCTTGTGGTTTGTCAGTTGTGGGATATCTAGTAACCACATGAATAACATATTTTGTTATTCGTTTAGGCTCATCAAATCACAATGTCTGGTTATGCATTCTACTAAGAACTATCTGTATCCATTCAATCTTAAAAACCCTTGGAAAGTGTAATGCATTTGTCAGACCTTTCACTTCCAGATGCTTGTTCTCTTCTTTCAGGTTTCCAGTTTCATCACATGGTGCCTTATAGGAATTTTCTAGGTCTAGATCTCCTAATTCTGAGATCTTGAAATGTATATAGGATCTTACATCCTCTACCAGCAAAACCCTAGGTGGGATTCTGGAGAATGCTCCAGAATCATTGGGTTGCGATGCAATTTTTGGGTGTAACTTGTATTTAGGTTCAACACAAGTACTATTGCTAATAAGATTAATCATTTTCTTCTTATCCTCTTTCAATTTTGTTGTTCTTGAAGTAGATGCCATCGTATTTGAAATTTAGGGCTTGCCATAATTTAAACAGTGCGGTCGGTGATTGTAGGTACTTATTGAATCTCTGTGATCACTCATGAATCTATTGAGTCATGTTTGAATCTTGTTGAGGTCGCACTTTGATCTTCTCTTCAATCTCTCTGCTTAGCTCTGCTTTCTTGCTTGAAAATCATGGGTGCGAAATGAGTTCTTCCATTGCGCTTTTATAACTTTTTGTGCCATAAGTTGTCATTAATGCCCAACAACTCATCGGTGTATAAAGACTGAGTTCGTCTATGGAGGTATAAATAACATCATCGGTGTAGGCGTAAGGTTTCAAGGTAGCTAGCAGCTTTGGTGTTTTCACCAATGATTATCGGTAAGATGGTGACGACAATCTATGTCGGCTCAAAGATCACCGATGTCTATTGGTTACACTTAGCAACTTGGCTTTTGTGTAATGCCCGATACATTTCAGTAAGTAGTGTCAACTTTACTATGTGTGTTCACCGATGCTTATTTGTACCCATTTACTGATGGAATTGTATTTCAATAATATTACAAATAACAATATGGTGCATCTTTAATAATGCTAATTTTGTTAATATGATCAATGTGTAATGGAACTGATGCATAATATAACTTGTCATAATGCAGTTCCATACTTACTTGTGCAACTTAGTTGGGAATAGTGATGCCACCAGATCCATTGGATGGGGTGTCATCATTTGTATTGCTTGTTCCAGCACCTTTAGTGTTTGTAGCTTTTCTCCACATCTTGTTTCTCATCTTCTTGATGTCATCAATGGTGTTTCCATTGGGATAAGTGCTTGTGTCTATCATTCGGTCTTTGTAATCTTTTATCACATGTCCAACCTTATGACAATGTAAACATACCATACCTAGATTGGTCCATCCTCTTGGTCTTCTAGTCCATTTCCTCATATAGTTGGCAACAATATGACCATACCTTCCACATGCTGTGTAGTTTACCCGTGTGTTATAGTCCCAAATATATGAGTTACCGATTCTTGTTGGTTTATAGCCATTATCAGGTTCTTTTGGTGTCCAAGCTTCCTTGTTATTTTTCCAGCACTCCTAATGTGTATGTCCATTCATTTTGCAGGTAGGAAAGTACTTGTCCATGTAGGTTTCCTTCTTTAGATTTGTCACCTTGGATCTGCATTCATAAGTCTTGTTTCCTTTCTTGTTACATTTATAACAATTACCAATGAAAGGAGATTGTGATTGAGGAATATCTTTCATTTTGTTTCTACAAATGTTTGAGGTGTGGCCTGGTTTTCCATAGTGATTGCATGACACCTTCTTGGTTCTTGGAGTTGCATAATCATTCCTTTGATCTAATTGATTAGATGATTCTCCATTGTCGGCATACCTTAGACTTGTGTAGTTGTTGACTCTTCTTTGTCCATCAAGAAAATCATCCATTCTTTTATTGCTATCTTCACCTTTCTTGATTAATTCATTTTTATGATTCTAAATCCTAACTTCATGCTTTAGCTTTTCATTTTCTTCTCTTAGCTCACTGATGATCTGTATTCTTTCAATGAGTTCAGTATTTAATCTGTTTGCCTCTTGACTCATAAGAATAATCTGATTGGGAATCTCATGGTGATGATCAGTAAGTCTTTGAATCTCTGATTCTTTTTCTTGTAGCTTCTCTGTGATTTTCCTCCTATCATCAATAGCCAATGTTCTCTCTGATTCAGCTTTTCTTGAATCATTCATGACATCAATCATTTTTACCATCTGAGTCTCTTGACCGATTTGCAGCATCTTGATTTGCTTTGTCAGATGTAGATTGACCTCTTGTAGACTTGTGATATCTTCTACTGATGTATCTAATGCTTTGCTTGATTCAACTGAGTTGAAGTAATCTGGGATCTCCTCTTCTTGATAATATTTTTCATTAAGCCTAGTTGCCATAATCTTTCTTTCATCAAGCAACTTTCTCATGCTTACTCTTGCCTCTTTGTACTGCTCATAATAAATCTGAATTTGTAACTGCTCATTCTCAATAGTCTTGTCTAGTCTGTACTTTTCCATTGTCTTGATCTTTTCTCTTAAGTCTTTAAGATTTTCAAGAAAGAGACTTAGCTGTGATACCAATTGTTGGAATGATGTACTGAGAGGGGAGGGGTGAATTAGTACCTCTAATACTTTTTGTGTGATTGGCCCATTAACCTTTGTGTCATCAGATTTGTATATTCACCTATCTATATGTTCATCTTTCTTTATGTATGTAAAATCATAGCATAAGTTCTTTACATGTGTAAACATTCAAGAAACATACATGAAATTAAATAACACATAACACAAGATATGATATCTTAGAGAACTCATGTTAGGAAGTAAAAACTGCGGTGGGGATGTCACCCACAAAACTTCACTATCTGCAGATAAGAAGGGAGCCGGTTAAGGCTTAAAATTTGATCACTTTTGATGATCTACCCTGTTAGGAGTATTAGAGTGGAGACCTATTAGGATCTACTTTGTTTGAAGCTTTAGCAACACCATTATGTGCACACTCTGTTAAGATATTTATCAAGAACTGTTAATTCTACCTTCTACTAAAGGATTTATGATGTGACGCACTTGTTAGAATTAAACTACATTATAAATGTTGATATGATAGTATATGCAATCTCTAATTGCTGATAACATATCCCATAAAGCTTACAATGTATATGTAATCACCTTGAGTGATTGAATGATACATTGTCTCTGCTAGTCGGTAGCGTTGTCTGTGTTCTTCAGAACGTATATGATCTATTTTTGAAATTTGCATGAATTCACTTCTACTACTTAGATGCTCTCCATGGCTATAATCATTTTTCAACTCTCCTTTTTTTTATTACAATGATTGAACATCTATATATATACTAGTTTCTAGGTCTATTCTTAATTCAAGCTTTTCAAGTTAACTCTAGATTCAAGGTTTTCCAACTTGACCTTGATCTTTAGTTAGTTATGTTTTAGATCCATTAGGATGCTTTAACACATTTACAATATAATTGCTTGACCCTCAAGTAATGATTTAAAACAAATTAAAACTCTATAAATAGAATTACAATATTTTATATGACGTGGAAAGTCAGATCCACTTTTTGTGGGTTATGTAACTGACTGTCGGTTCTGATGCTCAGACTGCTCTATCAGTTTGTCGGGTTTCTTCTATGTTGGTGTCCCTATATTGAACTGTTCATTGGGTTCCTTTCCTTTTCTTCTCTGTCAGCGATGTTCACAAAATTGTGCCATCAGTTTAGTGATTTTGGATCCGTCGGCGATGTACCGAAAACTATTTCGTCAGTGATGTCCTTTATGCTTTGTCGTCGATTTCAACACTTGTTAGTGTTCGTCGGGAAATTCTATACTTAGCATTTTTGTGACAAGCATTGTCATCTCATCGATTATGTAGTGTGTTTTCTGTCGGGTATGCCTATATCGATGACCTTTATCATGTTTTTCACTTAAGTATACTAATGACAAAACTTAATGTCATCAAGTACTCTTAGTTTAGTTGGTGCAACAAATCCTAGTCCTAGTGGCACAATAGGTGTTCAGATGGGAGAGAAGGGTTCACAGGTATAGAGAGAGTAGATGGTTGAGGCCACTTGACAGGTGAGGCAATGGAGAGATGAGTCGATTGGTGGTGAGGAGTAGTAGGAAGGTGGTGAGGGAGAGGCGCTGAGACAGAGGACACCTCAAGACACTATTTTCACTTTGAGAGATATGCTATAGGGTTTATAGATTGAGGTAGTTTTGGTCTAGTCTAGGATAGTAGAGTGGGATCAATGGATATATGATCTGATAGTCGAGCATGATCAGATGATAGTGACCTTGATATGCGATCACAATTAGATCCAACATGATGCTACACAACAGAGGGGTAGGGCAACATATTATGTTGCAGCATATAGTGTTATTGTTCCTTTAGACAAATAATTCATCCCATATTCATAGTACATGGCTCGGTTAGAGGGTGCGCGTATGGCACAAGCCGATGAGAGTGTTCCACCTCCACTTCCACCACCTCATTTTCCTGATGACGCACAGGAAATTGCTGAGAATTAGCTTCTGATGTTCGATATTTTTTAAATTTCTAGATTTTGTACCCATTTTTGGCATTGTATACAATGACTTTCTCTGATGATAGTTGTATTCTTTGAGATTTTGATGTACCCCATGACATTGATGATATATAGAAACATATGGTTTTATCTCATCGTACTTATGTTTATCGATGTTATGAGAAGCTTTTATTTCCTATGATGCTCTATATGGATGCACTTTCTTTTATGATCATGTATACTTATGATTTATGATTATTATTCTCATTTATTATGCAAATAGATTATGTGATGGACGATGTTCATGGATGACTATGTAGATGCATATGTAAATGAAATGTTTATTTGATTTTCAAATGGATGGATATAATGCTACCTATAATGATGCAATACACTTATAATGTTCTTGATTTCTTTTTTGATGCATATATGAATGCAAATGATTACGTAATGGATATGAAATGTTTCTATATGGTGTGAAATGGATTTATATAGATACATGATATATTTATATGCAATGTAACATATCATGCAGGAAATTGTTTTGTCAATACATAGGTACTCAATCATGTCTCTGATGATGATACGTGGTTGACCGTTTGATGAGAGAAGATGTTGATCACTATGAATTCAAGCCCCATCTTTCACTGGAGAGAGAGAACATTGTCATGTTATCATACAATCAAACTCTAATGTAAGAGATAACATAAATGCAACCTCAGACTTAGTCACTAGATTTATGTTTTCTATTTTTATCACCAAGTGTTTGGGACATCGGAGTCGATACAATCCTTATTGGTGCCATTGTAACCATAAGGATATGAGCATGACTTTCATCAGATAATATGTGGGAAACCAACATAAGCATCGAGGTATTAAATCCAAGATGACCTAAACATTGTTTCCAGCTGATGTTTGTAAAGTTACACTAGCATGGAGGCATATAGAGCTGAGATAACCATGAGTGAGATCTTGCGTAAATAGACAGATTAATAATATACAAGGAGATAGTTTTGACCTCACCTTGGCATACAAGTAAACAAATTCAAGGTATGTGACGATTTTCCACCTTATTGAGGAAGCTTTTATCATAGACACCAAATTTATTTTGACATTATAGGATCATCTAGACCACACCAACAAGAAGAAATCAAAGAAAAGATGAGAGAAAAGCCTTGATAGTAGACATCATTCAAGAAAATGTTCAACATACCTTCAACAAGTGTGTGAGCGTTATATGTGTTGTTAGAAAAAACATCATGCTTATGAGTGTATAATGTTGATAAACATAGTTGTGTGCTTGAGTGTTATTAAGCCAATATTAGGTTTCATGATCTGTTATCCAATGTGTGTTGAGAAATTTAGTTGTGTCCAAATAAGTAGTGTTTAATAAACACTGTTGATTAGGGTGTTGAGAAACACTGTTGTGTCAGTGGAAAATTGTTCATTAGGAAGGACTAAGACACTGACTCTCGTTTGGTTCATTGGATTGATCAAATTGGAGTGCTTCTCCCCTAGTAGGAAGTGATACTCTAGGATCGAGATGAAAACAAACACCAATCCATGATGAAATTGTCTACTAGGACAAAGCTGATTTGATTGCCCCCATATTATGACTCTGATCAGTTTCAATCCACGAGGATTTTTATAAGAACCAATTTGTTACTAAAGTGATTGAAAGTTATGTGGTGCATGATTACTAGGTTTTCACCTACTTGGCAAAGATTCTATTTTTCTACCAAGGTGCTTGTTTACCAGGCTTTCACCAAGACACTTTTTTTCTTTCTTTTTCATTTTTTGTATTTTTTGATTTTTTAATTTTTTTGGTGATTCATCAAGGTGCCTATTACCATTTTTTCACCAGGATGATCATTTTTTTAGGGCTTTTTCCAATTTTTGGCTTTTCTTTGGGATGTGTTATGCTTTTTTGTCTTTTTTCAGACAATATAGATATGTGCATGTTGTTGGATGCAAAGAATGCTTAGGTGTATAATTTCTTCAGGTGGAGAGTGTTGATGGGATCCCAAAGCTGTTCTCCTTATGGTGTAGAGAGATAATAGGATCCAGAGTCAAATTATATAGTAATGATGTAGGGACTGAACCAGTTGGGTTCAAACTTTCCCTTTTGTTCTCGATGTGACTGATTGTGAGGATTTTCTCTCAACACTAGGTCACCAACTTGAAGCTCTCTAGGTTTTACCTTTTTATTATATCCTCTTGAAATTATCTTTTGACATACTTTGAGATGATCAAATGCCACTTGCTGACGCTCATCCAACAGTTCTAGCTCTTACAATATTGAGACTATGTGGTCTTCATCTGTTATCAACCTATGTAAAGAAACCCTTAGAGATGGGATCTCTACTTCTATGGGAAGGACCTCTTATGTTCCATATACTAGAGAAAAAGGTGTTTCTCATGTAGGTGTCCTAATGCTTGTTCTGTAGGCCCATAATGTAGGATTGAGTTGTAGATGCCAATCCTTTCCTAACATTCATAATGTGATATAATATTTTCAGTAGATTCTTATTTGAGGTCTCATACTGCCCATTTCCTTGTGGATAATAGATAGAAGAAGAATGTTGTTTGATTTTGAACTTATCATAGAGTTCAATTATATCATTGATCTTAAATTGCCCTCCATTATCAGTTACAATGTATGAAGGGATACCATATCAGAAGATTATACAGTTCAAAATGAATAGGGCCATATGTTTTCCTGTTGATTTTTTGAGTGGTACTGCTTCAACCTGCTTAGTGAAGTATTCTGTGGCTTTTATTATGAATTTATGTTCATTTGAAGATGACAGATATATCTCCTCGATGAGGTCAAATGTCCATTGCTGAAAGGGCCAATGTGTGATGATAGGAATAAGACTCTTGGCTGGAGCATGTATAATATTTCCATGCAGATGACATTTCTCATAAGATTTGGAGTACCTCATTACTTCTTTCTCCATGTCTGGCTAATAGTAGCCATCTCTCAGCAAATTTTGAGCTAGAGTCAGACCATTAGAATGAGAACCACAAATACCTTTGTGGACCTCAGGTAACACATGTGTGGACTCTTCCTTTCCTAGACACCTAAGAAAAGTACCATCTATTCATCGCCTATACAAGTAATTTTCTATGAGAACATACCATGAGGCATTATGAATCAAGTGTTATTTTTCATTGCAGGTTAGCTCATTAGGGATGACCTAATGGCATAGGTATGTGTAAACATGTTTGTAGCGGGGTGATTCTTGTCCTATGATAGAAAATATCATCTGGGTATCAAGGGAGTTGTATTCTTGGTAATGGAGGTCTTCCACCAGGAACTCATAACGACAATCTTCTCTTTGTTGTGGTAAGGAGGCCATTGTAGCGATTGCATCAGCAACTCTATTTTCTATCCTTAGAATCAGTTGTAGGTGATGAAAGTGGAGTAATTTTTATAATCATTAACCATTCTTTTGTAAGGTATGAATTTATCATCCCTTGTTTCATAAACATCATTGATTTGGTTTATTACTAGTTGAGAGTCACCATGGATATGTAACTCAGAAATGTTCCATTCAATAGCCAATTTTATTCCATTCACTAAGGCTTCATATTCAGAAATATTGTTTGTACAAGGGAACCAAATCTTGTATGCCTTAGGAATAGAGTAGCTTCGAGGAGTGATAAATAACACACTTGCACCTAAGCCTTGTTGAGTGAAAGGCTCGTTAAAGAAAATCTTGCGGGATCTATGAGTGATGTGCATAATGGATCCATCTGGAAATTCAACCTTGATAGGTTGATAATTTTGTATTTGGGCTTCAACCAAGTAATCTACAAAGACTTTACCTTTGACAACCTTTCATTCTGTTAGCACTTGCCAAAATTTGCATGGTTCCAAGCTTTTCTTCATGTCCCTGCATTTGTTTTTAAGTATATGGCCTAAAACCCTAAGTCTTTGTGCAAAATATTCATGCTAAAACCCTAAACCCACAATACGTGTTATGTTTTTAAGTTACTTTTCTATGTAACTTAAGTGTCTTTTTAAGTCATGTGTGCTTTAGTCCTGCCTTTATGTCGTAATCTCGGAACAAGATCGAATATTCTCTTTTCATTCTGAGATTACGCGCGCACCGTAGATCTTGTTTTAATTGTCCAGTTGGTGTTGAGTCGCTAAATTAATTTCATGCTCAAGCTTTTATTCAATGATCTAGTGAGGACCGTTGATCAAGTTCTTTCCTTGATCTGATCGTGTGGATGGCGCATGATCTTGTTGTTGGAAATATTATTTGGAAAGCTACAATGGAAACAATTATTGTTTTGTGATTGATGTCAAACCTTAACTGGTGAGACTATTGCTATCTGTTTGAGTACCATATCTATTGATTGATGGAGGAGATTTAACAAGAAGACCAAGAAGAATGGTTGAGTTATGAGGAATTACAAAGGCTACTTTATCAGTTGGCACATTGGCAAAGTGATATGTTGTTTATCTTTCACTGATAGTTTACTGAGAAAAGTTTATGCCGAGAAATTTTTGTGTCGGTCGAGCACCAATGTGTGTCAAGCATATTTTCCTGTATGTGCCAAGCATCAGTAAATTGTTGAGCAAGTTTTGTGTTGGCTGAGCAGTAGTATTTTGATGATTGATGAGATTTAAGATCTCTGGCCGACATAGTTGATTTTATTGGGATATGTAAAGTTAATTAAGGATAAGCACGTTTGATCTACACTATGTAAATGCACAGGTAACCATAATCAATGCTTGGATCAAAGATTCAATTGGTGATTGTATTGGGGAAATAAATTAAATGTAATTATGGAAAGATCTATTCGATCTGACCTAACCTAAGATCTACGATCTTGATTAAGCGACAAAAGATGTATCTGACCTAGATAGAGAGGTATATGATAACCTCAATGGGTTATTCATGAAAGTAGTGAAGGTAGCTATGTATGTAGAGTATGCAAGAGGATTGCATGGTTAATTGACTGATTGGAAAGATCTAAGCAAAGAAGGTTGAGAAGAGAAGCAAAGAGAGATTGCTTGACGAATTCCCAAGCAGATTTGGAGTTTGAGATGAGAATGGAGGCCACTCAATGAATTAGCATTAGAGCTAAATTGGATCTGGATTGCAAAGTAAGTTGTATGAATCAGATCAAACCTACTGATTACTTGCTAACCATTATATTAGTTGAAATCCTTTGACCAGCTTGACCTAAAAGTCATTGTACAAATCCTTGAGCAAGGTGACATTCAGATTGGAATGTTCTAAGTCCTCTAACAAGGCCACTCTTGACAGGGTGATTAAATCCTTTAACCAAGTCACATTTAGAAATGTATTTTGTAACCTTTAACAGGGTTGGCTCTTAACAGGGCATCACTTCAGAAGAGTGAGAACTTGATAGCATGTTATTGGTGATTTTTCCCAAATTGGGTTTCCACGTTAAATACTGGTGTCAACTTGTGTGAATGTTTGTATTGTGTTTTACTGTTAAGTTTCTGCAAGCTTATTTCATTTGAATAGTAAAATGCATACTTATATTGTTGACCTATGCTATCACTGCCTAGTAGATCTGAGTTGTTTAATTTGGTATAAAGTTTCAATGGGCACATCTAGACCCGTGGATAAATGATTCACCCCCCCTCTCAGTTTTTCTAAATTCATTCTAACAATTGGTATCAGAGCTTTGGTCTCTTGAAAAAATTTGAAGGTACTTAGAGAAAAAGATCAAGATGTATAAAAGGGAGTTACCAAAGTATAACAAGGACAACTTTGCAGCATGGAAAAGTTTGATGAAATTTCATTTGGCTGGTGTTGGCGATTCTGCTAAACGTCTTGTTGATCAAGAATATGTAGCCCCTGCAGGAGTTCTCAATGCTACATAGTTAAGAGAAAAGCAATAACATAATCAAGCAATGTTGGAGATTACATCATCCCTGAACTATCATGAGTTTGAAGACATAAATGACTATACAAGTGCAAAGAAAATGTGGGATACTCTTGAAACCATCTATGGAGGTGACAAAAATGTGCTAAGAGCCAAATCTGAAAGATTGAGAGGTAAGTTTGATGAAATGAAAATGCAAGGAGAAAATATAGTTTCATATTATGGTAGGATAAAGGAAGTTGTAAATGCTATTAGAGGAGCCAAAGGAACCATTGATGATAACACCATCATGAGAAAGGCGAAAACTTCTTCCTATTTATGCTATTAAAGTATCTACAATTCAATAATTGAGATGTACTCCTAACAACAATTTGACTTTGGAAAGCTTGGTAGGCAGACTTACTGCATTTGAGATGTCAAATTTTGATAACTATACTCCACAAGCCATTGAATTTGCATTCAAGTCCCAGATGGTCCTCGACAAATCAAACAAAGGAAAGAAATGTGTGGATAGTGACAACGATACTTCTGATGATGATCTAGAAGAACTTGAGGCACTTATGGCAAGAAGAATATCAAGAGGAAAATGAAAATTCAAAGGTAAACTTCCTCTTATTTGTTTTTCATGTAACAAAGTTGGTCATATTGCTGCAAGATGTCCTGATAAGAATGACAAAGATGAGAGAAGAGATAACAAGTATAAAGATAGAAAGGATGACCAAGACTTTAGGAAGTACAAGGATTACAAAGACAAAGGTAAGAATTCCTGCTATATAGCCGATGAAGCTTCTGACAATGATTCTAAAAAATCTAATGAAAATGATATAGAAGTTGTGTATGTTGCAATGAAAGAGGATGATGATGATGATGAGAAAACTTCACTAATTTATTATATGAGTAAAGGTGATTGTTGGATTATTGACAGTGGTTGTTCACATCACATGACCGGTGATAAAGAAAAATTTGAAACCTTAGATCAGTGTAAAGGTGGTTATGTTAAATTTGGGAATGATACAACATGTTGTGTTAAAGGGAAAAGATCAATTCAATTGACTGACAAAATTAGATGTGATGATGTATATTGGGTTGATGATCTTAAGTATAATCTATTGAGTTTTTCACAGCTGAATACTTCTGGTTACAGAGTTGAATTCCATCACATGAAAGAAAATATCTATGATGCCAATGGAGAATTAGTTGGAGGTGGTGAGAAAAAAAAGGTAACTTGTTCTATCTATATTTAGCTTATGAGACATGCTTGTTTGCACAATATAATGATGTTTGGTTATGGCATAAAAGGTTGTGTCATGTAAACTTTGATAACTTGGTAAGCATAAGCAAATTGAAAATGGTTAGAGGGCTGCCTAAGTTAAAGAAACCTAAAAATGCAATGTGCAAGCAATGTTAATTACGAAAGATGACTAAATCTAGCTTCAAAAGCAAAACTCATACTTTTGAGAATATTCTAGAATTGGTTCATACTAACCTTTGTGGACCTATTGGTGAGAAAAGTTACTGTGGAGACAAATATTTTATCTTATTTATTGATGATTACTCTAGAATGATGACTGTTATGTTGCTTAAAGAAAAATCTGATGCATTCCAGTTGTTTAAGTGGTACTTGGCAAAAGTTGAAAAGGAGACAGGTAAAAGTATGAAATGTCTGAGATCTGATAGAGGAGGCAAGTTTATTTCTAACGAGTTTAACAAGTTTTGCAATGAAAGAGGGATAAAAAGACAGATGTCCGCACCTAGGACACCACCACAGAATGATATAGCTGAAAGAAGAAATAGATCTATCATTGATTGCGCCAGAACACTAATGATGGAGAAAAATGTTGCATAGAAATATTGGAGAGAAGTTGTAAGTACATCAGTTTATACCCTGAACACAGTACAAGTCAAGAAAGGTACAAATACTACACCTTATGAGCTATGGTATGGATATGCACCTAGAGTAAGCTACTTTAAAGTTTTTGGAAGTATATGTTTCATACTGAAGGATAATAGAAATGGAAAACTTGATGCTAAAGGTGAGGAAGGCATATTTCTTGGATATTCAACTAAGAGTAAGGCCTATAAGTGTTTGAATTCTAACACTAACAAAATTGTGGAAAGTGCAAATGTTAGAATTGATGAATATGTAGAAGAAAGAATGACTAAGCCTGAGAGTTACAAATCATTCACCTATCCTAATGAGGTAGATTCTAACGAATTACCTAAAAATGAAACTGAAGTTGTCAAGCAATAGTCTGCACCTGTCAAGTCACAGAACGAAATTCTTGGGCAACAGGAGGTGACTGCTGAGCTATCTGATGGATATGTCGAGTCACAGTTTCAACTTGAATTAAACATGAATGATCAATCTAAAGCATAGAAAGAACCTACTTTGGCAAAATATGTAAGAAGACACCATAAACCTGATCAAATCATAGGAGAAAAAGATTATGCAGTCACGACAAGAGGAAAATTGAGAGAAGATACCTGCTTGTTATGTGATTTTGAGCCTAAAACAGTAAAAGATGCTTTAGACAATGAAGACTAGATTCAAGCCATGAACAAAGAGATTGAACAAATTGAAAAGAACAATACTTGGACAGTTTTACCTAGGCCGATTGATAAAAATGTAATTGGTACTAAGTGGATATTCAGAAACAAGCTGAATGAACATGGACAGGTAACATGAAATAAAGCTAGACTGGTATGCAAGGGTTATGCACAAGAGGAAGGAATTGATTATGGAGAAACATTCACCCCAGTTGCAAGATTGGAAGGTGTTAGAACCTTACTTGCATATGCAGCCTATAAAGGATTTAAAGTCTATCAAATGGATGTGAAGTCAACATTTCTAAATGGAATATTAGAAGAAGAAGTCTACATTGAACAAGCTGATAGATTTGTTGACCCAAGAAAAAGGAATATGGTTTGCAAGCTACACAAAGCACTATATGGACTAAAGCAAGCACACAGATCATGGTATGAAAGATTGCATAACTATCTGATGAATATTGGATTTGCAAGAACCAATGATAAAAACAATTTGTATTTGAAGATAGAGCAAAGTAAAGGTACTTTATTAGCTGAAATTTTTGTTGATGACATTATCTTTTGTGGACAAGATATGTTATGCCAAGCATTTGCAAAGGAGATGCAAATTGAATTTGAGATGTCTATGTTTGGTGAGATAAAAAAATTTGTTGGCTTACAAATATATCAGATGAAGAATGGTATCTATATTACTCAATCAGAATATGTCAAAGAGATACTAAAATTTTTTGGAATGGAAGATTCAAAACTAGTGAGTACTCCCATGGCTACTGGACAAAAATTAACAAAGAATGATGAGACAAAATAAGTAAATCAAACACTATATAGATCAATGATTGGAAAGCTGCAATATGTTGTACATAGTAGACCTGATATTGCATTAGTTGTTGGTATTGTTGCTAGATTTTCTGCCAATCCCAAAGAAACTCATATGATGGCAGTAAAAAGGCTTCTGAGATATTTGAAAGGAACTGATGAATATGGTCTATATTACAGAAGGAATGAGAAATTTGAATTCAGAGTTTATACTGATTCTGATTGGGAAAGAAATGTAGATGACAGAAAAAGCACCACATGAGGAGCATTTATTTTGGGAAAAAGATTAGTCTCTTGGATAAGCAAGAAACATAACTACACCTCACAATCTACAGCTGAAGTCGAGTATGTGGCAACAACAGTTAATTGCTCTAATATTGTGTGGTTGAAGATACTACTAAAAGGTATGAAAGACGAGATCACAGAACGAGTTGTCATATATTGTGATAACATGAGTGCCATTATCAAAGAACCCTATAATGCACTCTAAGACAAAGCATATAGCTATCAAGTATCATTACTTGAGGGAGATAGTTCAGAAGAAGGGAGTGAGACTGGAATATGTGAACACTAAGGAATAGTTAGCAGACATATTTACAAAGGCACTACCCAAGGATGCTCATGAGCATCTACGAGGTAAATTGGGGGTAATTCCCCTAACTGAAGCTAATTAGTTCAGAATGGTACTGTTGCATCAAATATTATATTCAGAATATTTTTCACATTCATGCACCGATAGTCACACTTTAGGATGCTTCCTAATGTTGTGAAAGACAGACAAGGATAGAAAAAGTGTATCAGTCATAAGCAAGATGATAGGAACAACATGATATAGGGTTTAGAATAGAAGAATCTACATGATGAAGATGTCAACGTCTTAGGCATTGTTGTCAAAGAGGGAGAGATTATAGAAAAGAAGATACAGAGGGAGAGATCACTATAAAAGAGGAAGAGATTACTAATGAAAGAGGGAGTTCTACAGATGAACAAAAATAGAAAGATATCAGTGTGATTACAAACACAAAGGGAGTAATGTTTTACAAGATGAGAATCAAAATGAAGCTAAAGACATTAATGAAGATTTGTTCATACCAAGGAACACAAGCAGACTTTTTGGATTGTATGGTAACTATGTTTGTAATATTATTGCATGCCTCTCTCAATTGTGATTCGTGGTTCCCAAGCTTTCCAAAGGCAAGGGTTAGTAGAAAAGGTTTTACAAATGATATAAATAAAGTACATAAAGCTACCAAAATTAATAACTTGAAACGTAACCAATAAAATGTACAAGAAAAGAAAGGAAAACAAATGAATGCAAATCCCAAAGTGCTTGAAGCTTCTATTGTCTCTCTCTACTCCTTTTAAAACACTATTTTTGATGCTCAGTATTGGTGTGGGCAGCGTCTATGACTTGAGAAGCGTCGAGAATTTGATACTTGAAATGTGTGTGTGTGATCGCAAGATGGCTTGAATGCTAGAACCAAACTGACATAGTAATGGCACACGAGAGCTTGAAATCCTGGATCCTTCAAATGGTTATGAAGGGTTTATTATATAGGAAATAAGGATGAAATGAACGGTTGAAATCAATCCCAGAGATAGGGAGATGAGTGGTTGAGATTAAAAGGAACTGGAGAAGCCATCAGTAAACTCCACCTCTTCAATTGGTAAAGAGGAGATAGAGCTTGGTTGACTGAAGAGCTAATTGTGAGTTGCCTTTTAGAACTGAAGAGGTGGGTGGAGTTACCCATGTGGATTGGAGAGATGGGTGGAATAACCCATGTGATTTGGTTGGAGTTATCTCTTTGAAGATAAATGAATATTTAATTCATTTATTTAATTAAAGTTTTCAACATGTGAGATAATTGAATTCTTTTGATTTAGAATTGCTTTATTTGATGAAATTAATTTAATTTAATTAGTAAGTTTAAATATTTGAATTTAAACTATAGGAAATTGAACTTAATTAATTAATTAATGGTAATTAATCAATTAAGGTTACTTAATTAAATAAAATTAATTATTTAATTAATTTTGGGAATTTGATTAGATGATTTGGGAAATGAATTTGAAGGAAAATAGATGATTAATTAAGGATTAAAAAACCATTAATTAATAGATGAAAGTTAGTTTTTTTAATGTAAAGTCGCAAGCCTGTCCATTTTTGGGTGTCTACATTTTCCCCTCTTTGATGCGATGTGACGCAGTATGTCAAAGATTCTTTGATTTTGATCTTGCCCCAGCTTGCCCCAGTGATAGTAAGTGTATTTATGCCCCCTCAACAAATTTGAGAAAAAAGTCCCGACATGAGCGTTAATTTGTTGAAACTATAAGTTCTGAATCTGGGTAGCTGACTGATTTGAAAAATGCCTTATATTGCCTGTGGAAGTTTTCGGGGACAGGGAAGAAAAATTGGACCTCCTAGTGAAATTAGGGTTTGTGGGAACCCCTATAAATATCCAAGAGATCCATTTATTTGTCACATTGCCTTCTTGGATCTCTCGAAAACTTGGTGAGTTTGTGCTTAGTTTTCTTGCTTTTTTCTCCTATTTTCATGCGATGGTGGGCTTATTGGAGTTACACACATATCCGACCGAGTCTGGATGTATCAGAGACTAGTTGGCGTAGGACATCTAGTGAGTTTTATCACTTTGCATTTCATTAATGCTTGTTTTTATCACTTTGAAAATTTGTTGTTTTTGAATTTTTTGCCTGTTGTGCCGCAATTGTCTGCGGTTTTGCCGCAATTGCGGTTTGAATGTCGCAATTGCCGGTCAAGTGCCACATTTGATAAGTGTACCACACTTTTATTGTTTGCTTGCCACAATTTAGTTTTACCTACTGCAATTGAGGAATATGTTTCACAATCGCATAAGTGAATTGCAGATGAATTGTTTATTGCCTCAATCACTTTTTTAGAACTGTCTGCCTGATTTCCTTGTCTGATTTCTACATATTCTAGTTACTTGCACTCTCCTGTACGACTGATACTGATATTTTTCTGATTTATTTTTGTGTACAGTTCACCAGGCAGATTTGGCACTGTCGAGAGTCGAGGTCGGCGGGTCTTGTTTACAGGTTCTAGCTCTCGGAGGATGAGAGGTCAATTCTTAGGGATTTAGGATTGTATTGGATATGCTATATGCTAGAGATCATGACCAACAGGGGTCTGATATCTGCTCTTGTAGATCTTTGGCATTCTGAGACATGCACTTTCTGGTTACCCACTGGTGAGTGTACTGTTACATTGGAGGATGTGTACCGCATCCTCCAGCTTCCAATCTAGGGTGCGCTTGTGGAGTATACCACTCATTCTGGTATTGTTTCCTTGATGGAGCTTTCTCGATTACCTCGAGATCAGCTTGGGTTATCTAGTGCTTATGATATTCCATGGTCCATATTTGGTTTGGGCCTCGATAGACTGTCCACCTTACTAGGCAATCTGATTTGTGGCATCTTATGCCCCGATCGTCGACAGTGTGGATTTTCTATTGGCTTTGGTACTATTTTGCAGAGTATGGTCAGGGACTGTATTGTTTATGCTTGGGGGCCATGCATGTTGGCTCATATGCACTTTCATATGTTCTATGTGGCTTACCTTAATGGTAAGTCACTCGGCTGTGGTGCTACCCTCCTCCAGATATGGGCGTGGGAACACGTAGCTATTTTCCATCCTGTTGGTACACATGCTTTACTAGCTGACAAGCCATATGTGTTTATGTATGATGGAGCCATTGTTTAGACCCACAAGGTTCATTTGGTGTATTGGCATCAACAGCTAGATATGATTCCCTATTTCATATGGAGGCCATATAGAGATTGCCCTGTCTGGGATGGAGAGGACTTCCATCTTCCCTTCTGCCGGCAGTGGAGATATCTTATTGGTCATGTGACTGACCCTGTTCACATGATTGACTTTCACAACACTGACATGGTGTTGCATCAGTTTGGTGAGTGACAAGATGTGTCTGATTCTTATGCTTATTTTTCTCATAGGTCGAGGGACTCTGCTGTCTGGGGTGGTGTCGTATCACTTGATGTTGCCTGTACTGAGTTTGTAGGGTTGCTTCTTGTTGCATGAACATGGCGATCAACCACTATTGATGCATGTTTTATTTTTACTTTGCATCTCTTGTTTAGTGTCTTTACTGCTCTTATAATCTATCTGCTCTATGTGACATTGTCTTTTATTTGATGTGGTACTAATATTTGAATCTAATCTCTTTGCAGGCACTACTCCCCAATTTGATGCTCATTGGGCCCAGATTCGACCAGTTTCACTCATAGATGTCTCTTGTCCTATTGCTGGGATGCTCACGAGGAGGCGTTATCATGTACGACGAGGGAGGGGAGGTCGGGATGGAGGGAGGGATGGTGGTTATGATAGAGGGAGGGTTGGAGGCCGAGATGGTGGATGGGATAGTGGGAGAGATGGTGGTAGGGGGAGGGGAGATGATCCCGTTCCAGGGGGTGTGGGTGGTGGAGTGAGGACCAGAGGTGGGCGGAGTGGCGATCATTCCAGTGCTCCGAGGGTTGGCTTGAGCACTATTTTAGAGGATGAGGAGGTGATGGAGGAGGAGGCATCTCAGTTGGTGTGGAGAGTACATCAACAGATTGGTGTTGTTTTGGCTCTGAGAGAGGAGGATAGGGTGGTGATCAAGGATATAGATGTTGAGATTGGAGATATAGATGTGGAGGCTTTAGATGAGTAGAGTGCAAGGATGAGTTCCTTGACTAGCAATAGGAGTTATGGCAGTAGCTCAGGTGGGATTTATGAGAGTGATGATGATTCCTGGGTTGTTAGGGGGAGAGGAGGTGAGGGTTTGGGGGACAGGGTTGAGGAGGGGGATATAGATGTGGCCATGGGGGGTATGGAGGTGGATTCCTCAGAGTTAGAGCTACTCACTCAGTAGGTACAGGATCTACAGGCTAGACTTTCTTCTGTTGATGCCCATGCTACTGCGTTAGAGCCTAGGGTGATAACGGCCGAGGTCAAAGAGTGACAGGCTCAAGATGAGGTTCATTCATTCATTGACAGTGTACATGATGCCTCTCATTGAGATGTTCTGGACCGATATTATAGATCTGGGCATGATGCACAGAAAGAGATTGAGTACTAGAGATGCCACTATGAGGGTGTAGTTCCTGTAGAGAAGAGAGTGCCTAGTTACATAGCCTCTATAAGATCTAGCAGGGCATAGAGATCACAGAGTAGTAGTGTTGGAGCTCCTGGTTCATCACAGAGACTAGCTACTAATATGCCACCCCCTCATCCACCTCCTGGCGAGTGCGGGGGTATCACATGCTGATTCTTACACTTCTCATATTTTGTATCACGTGCCATTTTTCTAGTGATGTTCATTTGATATATTCTTAGTAGTATCCATTTTTGTATCCCGACACACTAATATTTATTGATATATATGTTGACTACCTTCCTTTGTTTAGACTTGCGACTGTTCATTGTACTCAGATATTTTTGATTGATATGAGACGCAGCTAGTGTTTTTGATATGATATGCATTGTTTTACTTGCTATATGTATGATTCTACATGATTTGGTTTAAGTGATGAAAATGTATATGCAACATGATTCTATTATGCAGACTCGTAGATGGATGATTTACTTTTCCTATGATACTGACATGTTCATGCAGGATGGTGGAAATGAAATGCATGTTTATATGAGATGTTTTATGGATGCATGTGATTTATGATTTACCATGTATGTAACTCCTATGTTTTTTTTTCATTTTTCTGATACACTTAAATGGAATGAATGCAATCTATTATGCACAAAATATCTGAGTAATGCATGTGTTAATTAGAAAGAAGTTAGTTTGGATAGATGTTCTCTAGGATTGATCTAATAGACATGGAATGATAGAAAGGATTTTTTTTTTGATAAATGTGGATTGATAGAAAGGATGAGTGTCCCAAGCCGCTGCCCCTATTTCCAATATTTATCATCATTACATATTTTTTTTTTTGTATTTTCTAAAATTCCGAAGAGAGTCCAATGTATCCAGATCACATACCACCTGGATACCGCCATGACTTCTTGATATGCGAAAGGATTAGAGAGATTGAATAGAAAGAGAACTTAGTGCACCCAAATATTGAAAAGAAAGAGAGCCAAAAGCACCTAGATATTGACCAACTGGATACTACTTTATCCCCTGAATAAACTGAAACAAAGAAACCAAGATAGAACTCCTATGCACACAGAGTCCATCTGGATAACACCATGAGCTCTTGATTTCGAAAAGGGAAAGCCAAAGCAAACAAGATAGAACTCCTACGCCCCTAGAGTCCATCTGGATAGTATCACAAGATCTTGATTGCAACATAAAAGAAAATACCATAAAAACCAAGATAGAACTCCAACGCAGTCAGAGTCCAACTGAATAGCACTTTGAGCTCTTGATTATATAAACCAAACAAGAAAAATAAAAGAGAAGGAATGTCCAATTCTTTCCAGGGTTAAGCTCAGATCATGGAATTGCGTAGGTGCCTGATAAGTGACAGTGCCTACCACATTTATCCTAAATCATCATGGCCCTAAAATCAAAGTGAACATTCAACAGATAGTAATCAGAGAAAATAAGTCATGATCTATCATAGATACTCTCCTCACATGGTGGATCCTGGAGTAGCGTAAGAACATAACCGTGAAATATAGACTGACATTTGACCAACTGACTGACCTAGTCAACAATTTCTTTGGATGGTTCCTTGATGCAGTTGGATTCTCTTGATTGGCTCGACTCTTTGGATAGCCTTGATTGGCTTGATTGCTTGAGTGTGTCTGGTTTCAGTAATAGATTACTCATATAAGACTGACCTATCTGGTTTGAGCGTATCCATCACTGTGTAAGACGATTGATATGATTTGATTGATTGATTGTGATCATGTTGGCAGCTGATCAAGCTATGTTAGATGGGCCCCATGCTAGTTCGCAAAGCTCATGATTTTGAAATTTGATAGATTGGCTTGGTCGCCAGTTGCTTGCTTGCTGATTGATTTGATAGATTGATAAAGCTGTGTCAGATGAGCCCAATGCTGATTCACAAAGCTCATGATTGTGACTATTGATTGAATCGACGTGATTTCCCTTTGCTCTCTTGATAACTGAGTTGGTTTTATTACTTGGGATTTTGCAATTTTTGAATGTTTTTTATGAAGATTGATTTTCTCAGGATTTTTGATCTTTTTAAAATTTTTTATGAGTTTTCCAATTTTTTTTTGTTTTAGGATTTTTTAGGATTTTTAGAATCACTCCCTAGTCTGGTGGACCAGTATTAACCATGGGTAAGTGCTTGGTGCTTAGAGGGGAGTGTGCTTTTGGATATAGCTTGGGTAGTCAGTCTTGCATTTGAAGTGTGCTCAAGCTTTTGATCTTGGAGTTCATTGATGGTGAAGCTGGATTTGAACACTTGGAGCTTGTTTTCCAGGTTTTCACCAAGGTACCTACTCAATAGTGCCTATTTTCCAGGTTTTCATTGAGAGAGTGATTTTTTTTCTTTTTTCTTTTTTTCTTTTTTTGTTTTTTTTTTTATCGCCAAGGCGCTTGTTTGCCAAGTTTTCACCAAGGTAACATTTTGTATTTTCTGATTTTTTTGGTATTTTCTGGATATGTAGATAGGCACCTTAACCATAGAGACCTCAAGGGTAGAACCTATTGAGGTTCATGCTATTGATGTATCTAGGGAGCTAATCTCCTTTTGGTGTCGCCAATATGAATGCCCCACTCTGGGTAGAGCTGACAATGACAAATGGTCCTAGCTAGTTAGGCTCAAACTTTCTGGGTTTGACTCGCTCTACTTGGTTCTTTTGATTTTCCATGAGGAAAAGGTCTCCTAAATCAAATGTTCATGACCTCACCTTCTTATGATAGTTCCTTCTAAGGCGATTCTGATAGCCTTGTAAGTGGTCGAAGGCATGCTGTCTTCTTTTGAATCTAATAACTCCAGTTCATTGAGCCTTGCTACTCTGTAGTCCTTGTCTGTAATCAGGTTCTTTAATGATATCCTTAGGGATGGAATTTCCACTTAAAGAGGTAATACCACCTCTGATCTATAGAATAGGGAGAAAGGAGTGGCTTATATAGGTGTTCTCATGCTAGTTTTGTATGCCCATAATGTGGGACTAAGCTATAAATGCTAGTCTTGTCCTGATTCATTCACTGTTTTCTTCAATATTTTCAAGATTGTTTTGTTTGTAGCTTTGGATTGGCCATTCCCTTAAGGATAATAAAAGGAAGATAACCCTTGTTTGATATGGAACTATTAACATATCTCTTCTACATCTTTGTTTTGGAAAGGCGTACCATGATCTATCAGGATGGTTTGAGGGATCCTGTATCGACAGATGATGTGGTTAAGTATGAACATTGATATCTGCTTTCCAGTTATGTAAGTGAGGGGAATTGCTTCCACCCACTTAGTGAAGTACTCTGTTGGTGCTATGATGTATTTGTGTCAATTTGCTGAAGAAGGTGTAATTTTTCCCACTAGGTCAAATCCCCACATAGAAAATGGCAATGGTGATGTGATAGTATTTAGTTCTTGGGCTGGTGCATAGATGAGGTCTTCGTGAATCTGACATTGTCTACACATTTGTACATGTTTGTGTGCATCTGTCTCTATTGTGAGCCAATAGTATCCCATGCAGATGATCTTCTTAGATAAGTTGTTTCCACCTCCATGGGTTCCACAAATTCCTTCATGCACCTCGTACAAAGCTTTTTGGGATTCCATGGAATTGAGACATTGTAGTAGCGTTCTGTCTAGACTGTGTCTATATAAAGTAGTCGAGAGGATGGTATAACTAGAGGCTTGGCAGATGAGGGAATTTCTCTAGTTTCCAGACAAGTTGGGAGGTAAGACACTATTTTGGAGGTAGTTGTATACATCTTGGTACCATGGGTTTTCAGGACCAACAAGTACACATGCTAATTCTATGATGGATGCTTGATGTGATGGTACCAATAGTTGCTCTACTAGAAACTGGAATCTTGTTTTGTTACTTGGCATATCAATCAATGATGCTATGGTAGCCATCACGTTTGTCACTTTGTTCTGTGCTCATTGAACTTGCTCGAAGAAGATGTAATGGAACTTGGTGCGTAATGTTTCCATCTGTGCTCTGTATGGTATTAGCTTCTCATCTTTGGTCATATAATCATTGTTGACTTGACTAATGACCAACTGCGAATCTCCAAAGACTTTAAGGTTCTTGATTCTCCATTGAATTGTTATCTTTAACCCGATGACCATTGCTTCATATTCTGCTATGTTGTTTTTGCAAGGGAAGTTGAGTCTGAAAGATTTTGGAATTGTATCATTATCTGGAGTGAAAAGCACTATTCTTGCCCCTGCCCCATGGTTTGTGCATGATCCATCAAAATATAGTTGCCATACCTTGATCATTAGTTGTAGTGTCATAATAGATTCATCAAGAAAGTCAGAAATAATAGGCTGATGGTCCTAAATGGGTGCCTCTACTAGTTGGTTCGCGATCACTTGCCCTTTGATGGAATTTCTATCTATGTACTCAATGCCAAACTCACTTAAGATCATTACCCACTTCACAAGTCATTCGGTTAGTGCTACTTTACTTAGGAGGTACTTTAAATGATCAATATGTGCGATCAACTTTGTTTGGTGACTCAACATATAATGTCTCAGCTTCTAGGAAGTGAAGACAACTACAAGGCATGACTTTTCAATTGGCATATAGTTGAGCTCATATCCTACCAGTGTTCTTCTTAGATAGTAGATGGCCCTTTCTTTACATGTGCCATCATGTTGCACCAAGAGTACACCTAATGTTGATTCTGTTGCTGAGATATATAGAAGAAATGGTCTACCTTGTACTGGTGGCACCAATATAGGAGACTTGAGGAGGTAGTCCTTGAATATTTGGAATGCTTGTTCACATTGCTCGATCCATATGAATTTCATGTCTTTGTGTAGTAGATGTTGGAATGGGTAGCACTTGTCTGCTAACTGAGCTATGAAGTGCCTGATTGATTGGAGCCTTCCTTGTAACCCTCTTAGTTGCCTCGGGTTCGATGGTGGAGGCATGTCCAATATTGATTTGGATTTCTCTGGGTCTACTTTGATGCCTCTATGTGACACTGTGAACCCTAGTAGCTTTCCTGTTGTGACACTGAATGCACATTTCTTTGAGTTTAAACAGACTTTGTATTCCTGCATTGTGTCAAAGATTGGTCCCAATACTTGTAGATGATCATTGTGAAGCATTGACTTGGCTAGTATGTCATCCACATAGTCTTCCATTGTTTTGTGGATGAGATCATGAAATATAGTTTTCATAGCCCTTTGATATGTTGCACCAGCCTTCTTGAGACCAAACGACATGAGTTCAAATAGTAAGTGCCCCAAGGACATGTGAAAGCTATTTTATGTTGGTCCTCTGGTGTGATCCTTATCTGATTATACCCTGAAAAGCCATCCATGAGTGATAGAATTTGATGTCTAGCGGTTATATCTACTATCATATCAATGTTGGGTAAAGGAAAGTCATCCTTGGGACAAGCTATGTTGAGATATCTAAAGTCTGTGCAAATTTGTATCTGATCACTATGCTTTGTCTAACTTGATATCTAAAGTCTGTGCAAATTTGTATCTGATCACCAAGTTAGATATCCAGTCTGTGTATGGTATTGGTCTTATGAACTTGGCATCCAGGAGCTTTTTCAACTCTGCCTTGACTAGTAATGCAACATGGGGATGCATCTTTCTCAGCGTTTGCTTGATAGGTTTGGCATTGGGTAGCAATGAGAGATGGTGTAGTACTAGCTCTAGATCTAACCCTGGCATATCTGAGTAGGACCATGTGAAATTGATCATCCTTGCTTTGAAGAAATTGATGAACTATTCTCTCTCCTCAGGGGTGAGTGATTTTTCCAAGTATACGTTCTTTGGGTTCTTGTCATCTCCCAAATTGACTTCCTCTGTTTCTTCTGCTAGTAATGCCAATTTCTCCTCTATCAAGGGGAGGAGTTCCTTCTTTCTTACTTCTAGTGCCTCAGTGAGGTTTTTGCTAGAAGATACGTCTTGTTTTAGTTTTTTATCATTTTTTTGTTCTTTTTTCCTTTGTGGACTGGAAAGAGGAGCTGCCTCCCTAAAATATGCCACTCTGTCGAAGTCAATGGAGAAGCTTTCCTTTTGGTCTCTTGATGGCATGCCTTCCCTAAGTCCCATGAAATCAATAATAGCCTCATCATTCTCGAAGACATCTAAATCAAGCGGTCCTTGTTGATCCCACTCTATTAGCTCTAGGTGTACAAGATAGATACTTTCATGGTTGTTTGACTCTAGTTGGTTGAAAGGGACTACAAATATGGTTCCTACAAAACTGGACTATGATGTGGATGCACCACCTGAGCAATGATAAATGACATGCTTATCTATGCAGGGTTGTTCGACAATGGATAGCTGGTCAAATAAGTCTTCTAGGTTTATGATAGTGTCTGACTGAGGGGAGTAATCTGGGGTCAATGGTTCAAAGTCATGAAGGGATCTCCACTCATACTCATGGGAGTTAGTCTTGATAGAACACTTGTCAGATGTCTCACTTCCTTCATTATCGTCAATTACTATGTGGAGGTCTATTCGGGTTTGAGTGGTTCCCTCTTCGGCGGGAAACAATTGTGCTAGTATGTTGCTTATTAAGACATGTTCTGAGTTGTGCCCCCGGTGCATCTCTGCTATTTGTTCTTGATTGAATCGGATGTCTTGGATTATAGGGATAGTTGTTTGTTGCCCATAGCCTAACCCTCTGTTGTTTCTCTGGGTTGGCGGGAGAGACAATTATATTAAGCCTTGTTGCCTTGCCCCCTAACCAGTCGTACCATCATACCTGAATATTTGTAACATTGTATAACCATTACCATATTTTGACAGGGGTAGGGTCTATTGGATTGGCTCTTGTGGGTCTTGGTATAACCATGTACTGATATCTTGTTCAAATGGATTTTCTTCTTCTATGTCTCCCCATCTGAAAAAGGTTGTGGGTGGACATCTAAATAGAACAGGCTGTAGAGTTTCTTCTATAATAAGTTGTGGCATGACATAAGTTCTCAGGCCCTAAGGCATGTGCGTGATGGTGAAAGCCTCTTCATATCTATACTCACCATAGCCCTTGTCAATAATGGATATCTTGCCCACTTTCCGTGTGACATCCTTAGGATTTGAATCTGAAGAGGAGGGGATACTTGCATCTTGGTTTAAAGGTACTTGGTTGTCTATGTTGATTTGGACCACTTTACAGTATTAGAAAGGTTGGGGATCTCCCTCTATGATTATTTCTTCTCCCTGGTGTGGGAACTTGATGCATTGATGGTATGTCGAGGGTACAACTTGCATTTCATGTATCCATGGTCTCCCTAGTAACATGTTCTATCCCAACTCAAGATTTAGGATATGGAAGGGGGTGTTCTTGACCACTGGACCAATACGAACAGGTAGAATGATAATACCTTTAGAGGACCTTTCCTCTTTGTCATAAGCTCTGATATTTATCCTCCTTGTGACATCAATGCTTGACTTTGAATATCCCAGTTGCTTGATTAACTTTAGAGTACAGATGTTTAACCTAACTCCACCATCAACAAGGACCCTACGGATAGCACTTTTGTGGACCTGGACAAGCAAGTGCAAAGGATCATTATGCAGGTGTTTATGCGGTGGCACATCACGATCTATGAATGTGGCATGTTTGTTAGTTGCTATATGGTTAACCATCATTTGGAAGCTCTTAGGTGTTATGTCCCTTGGGACAACTACATTCTGAAGGCCTTGGTCAAGTACCAGTTTATGCTGCAGAGATATGCACAATAGGTCGAACATGGAGATCTAGGCAGGTATGCACTTTAGTTGATCCACTATGCTCGGCTGTGGATCCGAGTTTGCATTAGGATTATCAGATACAATAGATGAGGATGGTACTCCTTGCAAGATGACTCTGGTGCAATGCATTATTACAACACATTTGTTACCTTGGTCTTTGATAGTGATCGTAGCCACATGGCTATCTAAAGGATTGAGGCAATTAATAACATTATCACTGTTGGCATACGTATAGTTGACTTGTTTTGTCTGTCCACCAGACCTGGAGGCTTTTCCCTTGTTGTGATCATGAAAGGTATCATTGAAGATAGTGTGATCAGTTGTACCTTTGGCTTAGGTATTTGTCACATCGATGGCCCCTGTGTCAATCAGATCTTGGATAGCGTGTTTCAACCAGAAACAGTTAGGCATTTTGTGCCCTTTCACCCGATGAAACTCACATAAGTCTTTGTCATTATACCACCTTGGTTTGTTTGGATCTTGTTCAAATTCCCTGATTTTTGGGAGAGTGATAGTGTTTGATTGTATCAACTTGCGTAAAGATGATTCTATCAGCTCCCCTAATGGTGTGAAATCTCGTTGTTGGAATTGAAACTATGGTCTGCATTGAGTCTATTGTTGACTATTTGACATAGCGGCCGCTTGGATATGGGGAGGTTGGTTTTGGGTGTATGCTTATTGAGTGGGCCTTGTGGGTTGTTGGTTGGCCATAGGTGCACCTTGTAGTGACACCTTGGGTTGTACATAGTTGATTGTCTTCACATCAATGACACCATCGTTGGTGACATTTTTATTTTTGTTCCACTACTTAGCCTTGTCCGTTGCATTTTTGTTTGTATTCATTTGTGTTGGATCTGCAAGGATTCCCCATTTGACTAAGTTCCACTCACAATGAACTCCTCGTTCGATGAGTTGTGTGAAGTTTGGAGCTAACTGTAATTCTATTATGAATGACATGTCTGGAATTAGATTTTCAATGAACATGACTATTAGGCCTTGTTTGGGAACATCATACATTATGCAGTTTCATGTGTTCCTCCATCTCTGTAGGAACTTCAAAAAAGACTCTCCATCCTTCTATTTGATATCGCAAAGGTCCTTGATGCTGACCTTGTGCTCGATGTTATGATGGAAGTGATCTAGGAACTTTTGAGCTAGTTCACCCCAAGAATGAATGCCATGAGGTAAATGTGAGAACCATTCCATTATTGGTTCGGCTAAGCTTTGTGGGAACAGTCGCATTAAATATGTTTCATCATGGGCGACTTCAACACAACTTGCAAAAAACTCTCTAATATGTTCAATAGGGTTGGTATTGCCCCTATATTTGTCAAATTTCGATACCGAGAAGTGATTTAGGAACAAAGACATGTGGAGAGAATGGTCAAAGGGTTATGGGTATAAATCCTCTGCGGTGTTGGATTTAGTTTGCCCCTAATTTTGCATATCCATCATTTGGGTTTGAAGGGTTTGCATTTGTTGCATTAACATGTCCATTTGATATTGAGGTTGATGTGTGAGGACATTCCTTTGTGTTGTAGTGGGAATGAGGTTGTGCCTTTGTGTCCCTTGAGTAGGAACATAGGATCTCATCCTAGGGACTTGATATTGATTTCCCACCGAGTGATTTTGAAATGGGGGTTCATGAGTAGCCCATGGTGGGTTTTGATGCATTTGTTGTTGGGATTGGGAATGCTGTTGTGATTGAAACTGGGGTTGATATTGCTGCTGCTGAGGTTGGGGTTGAAGCTAGGGTTGTTGTTGCTGAGGTTGGAATTGAGGCAACTGAAGCTGGGGTTTCTGTTGCGGGGGTTGGTTTTGAGGCAATTGAAGTTGGGGTTACTGTTGCTGGGGTTGGATTTGAGGCAACTGAAGTTGGGGTTGCTATTGCTGGGGTTAGATTTGAGGCAACTAAAGCTGGGGTTGTTGTTGCGGAGGTTGGTTTTGAGGCAACTAAAGCTGGGGTTGTTGTTGCGGAGGTTGGTTTTGAGGCAACTGAAGCTGGGGTTGTTGTTGGGGAGGTTGGATTGATGTTAGAATGGGCAAAGGTGTAGGCTTGGGTGGGCATTGACTGTAAGTCATACCTACAGAGATGGATCCCTGTGGGCATGAGGTGTTGATCCCAAGACTAGTATGAATTGACTGCAGCAGCGGCATAGTTTTAGAAAAATTGGTGTTTGGTGGGATGGAAGGCATGGCATAAGGGATTGATTTCCCCGGCCATTTGACCGAAGGTGGGAGCATACTAGTGACCATAGGTGCACTCAGTTGCGAGCCTGTCATGCTTTGAGTGGAAGATGTGTTGGCCTAGTTTGTGCCATTGGTTTGACTAGGTATCATCTGTGTCAATGTAGGTATTAACAATGGTGGGAATATTTGAGAGACAACAGGCAGTATCTAAGGAGATTGAGTAGTGTTTTGACCCATGAGAGGGTTTTCAGGCCATATGGTCGATACACTGAATTCATCAGGGAGTTTGACTCCCTTCTTTATTAGCATAGCTAAGAAACATTTGTGATTCCTCTCTATAACAACGTCAACTACTTGTGTGGAGTAAGCATCTTTCTCTATATCCTTTAGTTCCTCTTCTGTGAAATTTTGGAAAAGAGCCGCCCCACGGGGTTGTTCAATGAACATAGTAGAACTGGTGTTTACAAAAGGGTCATCTTCTCTCCCTATTTCCCAAGCAGAGAATCTATTGATATATGACTCATCAGGTTGTGTTCTAGCCTTTGACCTTGTGTAAGGCCCTCCATGAGGTGTTTGAGACATAGTGTGGTCCAGATTTTGTAACTAAAACAAGTGATATAAAGTAAACAAAGAAGAATATCCTTTCTAAAGAATTCTGAGTTATGTTTTGGACAAGGGCAATTCTAAGGACAAATTTTGATATATCTTGATCTCAAAGTGGTGATGATGTAAAAAGATAAGATTTTTCAACCTTTGCCTTGGACAAAGTCACTTTGATAAAGATGATGATGTTTGATATGATGAGATCAAGGTATTTCAAGTCTGAGCTTTCGAACTAACAATGTTTTTGACAATAGTCATGCTTTTCAGAAAAGGGATGATCTTTAATGTTTAGAGATTCACACAATGTTCTTCATGTTTTCCTGGGATAGACACTAGTTTTGGACACCAAATAAAGAGTTCTTTCAAGATTTTTAGGTCAAAATAGGAATAATGTATCTCTGGTCAATTACAGTACAACTCCACTAACTATGGTAAAGTAAATGGTTGATTGCAGTAGTTTATCACCAATTGCGGTAATAAACAGGATGATTGCGACAATAAACAAGTTAAATACGGTAGACTTCTGTCAATTGTGGCAAAATGTGGGCAATTGCAATAAAGGGGAACAGTTTCAAAAAGACTAGAGGATAAGTGTCACTGTCTGACAATTTTGATATTTTGGAACTAGGATTCTGATTTGCAAGACAATTGATGTTGACAACCCTAGACTTTAACACGTTTGACTCATTTTGACAGTTGGATGTTTGTTTTGCATTTTTAGAAACTGATCAAAGAAACAAGCACGACATACACTATGTTTTGAAGAATGAAGATTGATAATGTGTATGTTCTACAACTTTTTCAAGTTGAAAGGTTATCACGAGGTCTCAACAATGAACAATCAAATTAATCTAGGTCAATGGCTTCAAAATACAATGTTATAGGCCCAATGCTTGAATGTCCGTTAGCTCACACAACAATTGTCACACTATTAGGACACGAAGGTCCACGACGTAGGTGCCCATGTTTTTTCCATTTCCAGGTATTGTTGTCGTGGAGTGAAGATCTCTTTCACTACACAAATACCATGGGACACATATGTTGGGAATCTTGAGGGGAAATTCTGCAACCCCTTGCACTATAATAAGGTACCTGTTCGGAGGTAAATCAGGTTGGTCTCTAATTAACAAGGTTGTAGTAAGGGTCTGTGGCATCTATCCAATCAGTTTGTACATGTGTGACTCACTTAAGAGCCTAGTTGATCATGTTGGCTCCTTAGGGATATTCACCTGATCTAGATTATCACCAACACACCTCACCTGAGCTTGGCTAGATAAGACAAAACTTTGGTTCGCACCTTGTTTATATATTGATCAGAAGGATTACCGGTTTAAGGTCATTCTTCAAGGAAGAAGCGCATTCCCCGAATAGGCATATCTAAAAGTATAAAGGTGTCTAATCTAACAGATTGTGCAAGTGCACCCAAAACTCAAGACACAAGGTAAATCGATTAAGCTTTAAAAATTTGAAATGTGAACTAAGCTACACCACCATACAAGCACAAGTGTTTGATTTTAAACCCAAAAAGTAGGTGTTGATTGCTTGTTCAATTTTAATGCACCAAATCAAGAGGTTCTTTGCTTTGTTCAATTTTAGTCCCGCGTCAATTTTAAGCCCAAATCTGAAATGTGAGATGTGAGATGTTTGACAAACACTGTTCTTTTTAAACCCAAATCGAGAAGTGAATTCCTTTTAATTTGCATTGTTTAAACAAGTTAGTATCAAAAGGATTTTTGCAAAATGAGAGTATGTGTAAATTTGAAACAATGAATGATACTCACCAACAACTTACCCTTCCTATTCGTGGGAACTCGTCGTCCTACATAAAAAATAAAGAAAGTATCAGATTTTCAGATAGCAAGATAAAGAATTTGGCCCAGATGAGAAATTTTGCAGGCGATTGCGGTAATGCATAGGCAATTGCAGTAAATAACAGACGATTGCTGTTACAGTAGTCGAGTATTGCTAATAATTAAATTAGTTAATTATTAGTTATCTACTCTTAGCTTAAGTTAGACTTAGGAAGTTTCTATTTCCTAGTAGTTTCCCTTTTAGGGTTTCGGTATCCTTTATAAGG